>VCAU01000042.1:92120-166883 GCA_015844325.1 Aspergillus nanangensis | reverse complement strand
CCCCCCCCCCCCCCCCCCCCCCTCACCACGTAAATTCATCAGCGACTGACTTTGGCCGAGCCCCTTGATCCGAATATTTGGTGTTCGCGTCGTCGTCCCCACCTGGTACTGGTATTGGATGTTGTTCAACGACGCGACAAGCCTTCATGTTTTGGTGGTGGCGGGTATTCTACAGGATCTCAGCATTGCAGACGTGAATCCGTTCTCGATTCTTTGGCATGTTATCATGTCGGTGGCTTTGTCGCCCTTGACGCATACCCTCCAGGCGGTGGCGCTGGCTACGGCACTGGTTATTCCTTCGAAAGGGTACTGTGTCATTGACAAGACTTAGGGGAGAAGCCAATTTATATACAATTATATACAATCTGAACACGCAACACATTCACCCTCGTCATCGAAGTAGCGGTCGTTGCTGAAGTGATGTTAGCCAGATATAAAAGGCAGAAGAAGAAAGAAAAAAGAACACTCACAACACATCCTCACAGTCATGGTCCACGATCCCCTCGTCGCATCCATCGCAAGAATTCGGACGTTAAGTACAATCTGACAGAACCAGAAGAAAGTCACTCCATATTTCATAGAATGGTTTCAAAACAGTCCGGAGTCCGATGGAACATGTAGTTCTTCCTATCTTGCCGACCAACAAGTGTATCACCATCTATGAAGTCAGCATCATCTCAGTTCCCCATCAAAAATCACCAGGGATACTCACGAAAAAGGCTCTGTATGAAGCAAGACCTCCCCAGCCGCTCCACAGAGCACCCCTCTCTGGGCAGCGGCGGCAGCATTTCGCACATCGTGGACCATCGATGCAGGCCCACAAACATAGATCGCCAGCCTGGGCGTCTGCATCATCTGCATCTGCATCCTTGCAATCAGACCTGGAAGATCAGGTCTCCCCGGAAGCAGAGAATCTTCCGGTGAAGCACAAACTCTACCATCGACCTTACTATCCCCGGAAGGAGAACAAGAACCAGAATCAGATCTGGCCCCAACACTCGCCTCAGTGATATGTATCAACACCTCCACTTGCGCAGCATCGTACGCTTTCACCCGATGCGCAATCTCCCCCGCATACCATTCTCCAACCGCCCTCGACCTCGTCGCATACACCACCTGGACCTTGCCCTTTCTCTGCTGAGTAAGAATCCCGTCCAAAACACCCAGTGAGAACCCTGCGCCTGCACCCCCCGAAACCACCACTGTATCTGTTTCCTCGGGTAAATGATTAGAGTCAGACGGAAGAAGAGACTGAATCCCCCCATATCCTCCCTCGACAAGTACCCGCACTGTTCTCCCGGGGTCTCGGGCCGCAATCTTTGCCAGTCGTGCTGTTACCCCTCCTCGGACCTGTACATAGAAGACCATCTCGCTGGGCTGTGCGCCCTTGGGAATTGAACATATGGTAAAGGGATGTGCTGTGAGACAGTGCAGGCCGAGTTGCGGAGACAGGAAGCGGATGAAGACGTGCTGTCCTGGATGCCAGAGGATGTGGGTGCGGATGCGGATGCAGATAAGTCCGCAGGGGAGAAGTTCTAGGGTTGCGGTATGACGGCCGTTGACGAGGGAGGTTTTGATTTGGGAGATTGTTAGGCTCAGGAGGTAGATTGTGGCTGTGGCGATGAAGTAGTCCCTGTTTGTTTGTTTAGTTTTTAGTGTTGATGGGAGGGTAGGATAGGATAGGATAGGGTAAAGTGAGGGCAAAAAGGCACTGTCTGAGAGAACCTACCAAGATGAGAGCCGGAAGTCGCAATGGAAGAAGAAAAATAGCAGAAAGAGTAACGCGGCGAGAAAATGCGTTGCTTTGAAGAACTCGTAGAATCGGTTTCTGGGGAGGTTATATTATAATCCATGAAGATGAAGATAATGGTATAATATAATAATGCTCACCGGATACTGGGCAACGACATCACCGTCAGATACGTCTGCGGCACCAACGCCGCAACCCCCGTCCAATACGTCAGGTCTGACTTCCACTTTGACACCATGTCGCCCTGATCAATGTGGTAGATGATGAACGGGAAGGTGTGGACAAGCGCGAGGACAAACATGGCATAGCTAGTCCAATGGTGAAAGATCTACTCATGTTGTTTAATGCCCAACCAAGAGAACTCTATTCATACACGCAAGTCATACCTGGAGTTTTTCGTGCGAGACGCCTGTCAAGGCAGAAATCAGATTTGCTTTTGCGCTGAGCGCTCTAGATACTCTCGTTAGCTTCAGATTGAATCTCCGATGGAGAGTCAACCACCGCACAGTACAAACGGCAATAAAGCCAATGCCATCCAGCCCGATCTAGTTGCAATGGGTGGACTACTTCCGAACGAGAGGGTGTCTGTGTTGGGCCAGTAGTATGGCTTCGGGGCGAGGGTCATTACTAGATAGATCGGTTAGGTAGGTAGGTAGGTAGTTCGTCAATTAGAGAACCAGAGGTAACAAGAGAGTGACTGCTACTCACCCACGAAAAACGCAGCTCCCATGATCCCCAGGAGCATCACTCCAAGAGAAGGCGAATTCGGCAACACTGGAAGCTGGAAACATCTATAGGCGAGGTAGCGTGCGATTGTTGTGCTTCGTTTCCAAAGAACGGTCTGCTTCAACCGTAGGGGAGCAAATTTCTTCCCCCAGTGGATAAGAGTGAAGATACCGACGGTCGCGCAAAGAAAGTAGATCGTGTTCAGCGCGTAGACGTGGTCTGCTTCGTACCTTGATCACCTCGTGTTAATATCTCCCTCTAGATATGTAGAAGAATGGAATACCTGGGCAATTTTACCAATATCGCCAATGGCCTCTTCGATAGACGCATTGTTCCGGCGTCAGTTTGCAGGTATCTGCTCGTGAAGAATGTAGTTGGACGGGCTGGCTCAGCCACGGCAGACCAGACAAGGGCTCTTCGTGGTCCATGGACATCATCCTGCGATGCTAACGAGGTTACTATCTGGAAAGCAAATGTCGGAATATCAATAGCATCTTGAATAGGTATAAATATATCGCCAGTGTTTTTGTGTTGCATCTGGATGTTGTTTGGTTGACGCTTTCGTTTAGGGCTAATTTGAATCCCGCCGCTGTGATTGGCTGGAGCTGCTCGCAATTGAGCACATTTGCGGTCGACTAAAGCAGTTCAGTTGACGGGGATCTGAGCAAATTTGCGCAGATATTAATTATTCTAATGATGGTTGGATTGCACATCGTATTCTAGCTAGCCACAGGAAGCCAGTAATCGTGATCGCATGTCATATCGTATTCCTGGTGAAACAACAAGAAATAAAAATGCATGAAAATAAGGGAAAAAATGAAAAATGAAAATAAAACTCGCCGATCCCAGTCCAATCGAACTAATTCGATTGCAAAGACACCGGAATCGCCGTCGTACTAGCCGCATTGTTCGTCACGCCCGCACAAGACGAGGACTCCCCCCACAGGCCATGATCATGCAACGCCTTGTACCCACCACGAAGACTATCCGCTTCAACTCCCTTCGCTCTAAGCACGCTAGTAGCCACTCTGGCCGTGTCCCCATTGTAGCAAATGACCAGCACATGGGGGTGATGAACATGCAGCGGCGCAACCACCCCGGGGTCCGTGAACAGCGCCTCGAGTTCACGCCACTGCGCCTCCAACACCGTCGGATCCGAGAAGGGCTTGGGCGTGTGGGAGTCGAGCGTCTGCAACGGCAGATTCACCGAGCCGGGCAGATGCCATGTGGAGAAATCCACCGCAGTGCGAAGGTCCAGGACGCAGCATTGCGGACGGAGAGAGAGACTATTGAGAAGGCTCTGGGGCATGGCGGCAGAGGAGAGTGTTTCGTAGAAGTGCGTGAAGAGGACGACAGGGCTGCGTTCCCAGCTTTCGTCGTAGCGGTGGAGATCCACCTTGGTGAGTTGCTATTTATGAAGAAGATAGATAAAAACACATTAGTATCGCCGTTCATTAAAAAAAAGAAGGGGGGGAGAAAGTGACTAGTTACCTCATTCTGAATCGGATGGAATTTCTCCACCCCCAATTTCTCAAAATACTCCCCGATATACTGATACGGCAAATCACAACACAAAAACACGCAGTGAATCTCACCATCCGAGCCCCGAATCTCGTCCAGAGCCCCCGCCGCCTTCCGCTTCTCCAGCATCTGCAACAACCCCTTCAGATTGAACCCGGACGATGGCCCACAAACGATCCCCTCGCGACACAACTCCAACGACCACGAGAACGAGTCCTCCGACCCGACCTCCTCGATGGCATCCACCGCCGCCTTCCAGGGAAACTCGACCGGCGCCATCAGCGCAAACGACCTCGGCCCCGGCACCCGATCCCCCGCCGCCGTACACACCCCCAGCCGATACACATCCGGCTTTGCCTGTTTGAAGTACGTGCCCAGGCCGGTCATGGTGCCCGAGGTGCCCATGCCGGCGCACAGCACGTTGATCTCCGGCAGTTGCTTCAGGATCTGCGGGCCGGTCCAGCGGATGTGCGAGCCCCAGTTGGCGTCGTTTTCGTACTGGTTCGGGTTGAGGATGGTGGAGGAGGCCATGCGGCGCGCGCTTTGGATGCCGCCGCGCTCGTCGTACGGCTCGGGTTGGGATGGCCCGCCAAAGAGCGTGATGTTGAGCCCGAAGAATTGCATCAGGCGTAGCTTGGCGGAGCTGGTTTTGTTGCTGAGGAAGGCCCGCGTGTCGTTGATGCCGTGCATGACTCGCGCGATCATTGACATGGAGATCACTGTGGAGCCGGAGCTGTATTCGATGATGGTTTTGGTTTGGGGGGTCACGGCGGATTCGAGCATGTTCATTGCTGGGGGAGGTTTGGGTGGTTAGTTTAGTTTTTTTTCCCAGGATGTAAGAAGAGAAAGGAAGTGGATTTACCGGGCATGGCTTTGACGTTGTTGGCCGGATGCACTGTCATCAACTTGGCATAGATTCGGACGCCATCTTTGTAGAAGGGATTGAGATGTTCAGGGAGCTCAACGAGGGGCAGCGGAGGTTGAGAGTCTGGGTTGAAGTATTTCTTCAGGGAATCGGGCCCGAAGTATACATTGAGCTCGTTGATGTTGACATCGGCCATGACTGGAGGGTTGTTATGGGGAGGATGCAGAGGTGGGATGTATCATGTATGCAGAGGAAGAAAAGAAGAACCTGCAGGCAACAGAATCATGGAGGGGCAGGCATCGAATTATAATCTTATATACATGGTCCCCCTCCCCAATGACCCACTACAGTCAGTCCGTCTGAAGAGCAGAAATCTACAAAATCACTCATTAATCAGACAAGCTGAAGGTCCCCTAATTTTGCCGACGATGGCTGCAGAAATATGGATCCCAGAGACCACTCGTCTGGCTCGCAGGGTATACAGACACGAGTGAGGCAGGGTGGATCTGCTTGGCAGGGTCTATCAATCCGGCCACTGCGACTGATCTACAGCTCACAAGGTCCCCCTGGTCGTTGGTCGTCATCATAAAAGCCACCGCAGGTCCTCAGCAGGCCAGGCAAGAGTCTCCTTGGCGACTGAGTACCTTGATGAGCGCTTTTGAGCAGGTTTTGTGCTGTTGGTGCTGATCCCTGCCTGCCTCGAATAGCCCTAATTTGGCATCCCGAAAAGTCCGTCCCGCGTGGCCCAGCAACATCCCGACGTGTATATCGATTGTTTCTCGCGAGGTACTATGACTAGTTGGTGGGTCGACGGTATTTCTAGAGGAATCTCGCTTAACATGGCATCAGGTAGGAGAGGGGATTTTTTTTTTTTTTTTGGTGGGGGGGGTTCTGGCTTAAAACGCCATCCGTCCACTGAGTAGGGAGTGTGTGTGTATCATCACTTCTACCTCAACCTGTGATTCCAAAAAAAGACAGACACACCCAAGGACAATGTCTAGTCCAACTCCAGAGAGAAATGGCACTTCTTCTTCAACCTCCGACTCAGGCGATGCCAAATCCGCCGTTCACGTCTTCAACGAGCAGACCAACTACGTGCCTCCGCGGACGATCATCACCGTAACCCAACCTTCCAGCCTCAAAACACCGGCATAATAAATACTAACCGACCTTGACCAGATCTTCCTCGCCTGCTCAACAGTCGATCTCATCGCCCTGATGGACCAAACCACTCTCGCAGCCAGTTTATCCATCATCGGCAATGCTCTCAAAGCCAGTGACCAAACCGCCTGGATCTCGGGGGGATACTTCGTGTATGTCAACTGCCTCTTCCTCCTCGTCTTCCTCCTCTCCCTCCTTACTCCCTCCCTATAACCATATCTAACCTCCTCCCTCCCAAAAGGACATCGACCTGCTTCCAACTCCTCTACGGCCGCCTCAGCGACATCTGGTCTCGCAAACTAATCCTCTTCGTCGGCCTCGGCATCTTCTTCCTCGGCTCCCTGGCCGCCTCCTTCGCGCAAACCGCCACCCAACTAATCATCTTCCGCGCCTTCACCGGCGTCGGCGGCGGCGGCCTCATGACCGTCGCGCAGATGATCGTCAGCGACGTCGTCCCGCTCCGCGAACGCGGCAAATACCAGGGCATTCTAGGCGCCGTCGTGGCCATTGCCAACGGCATCGGGCCCGTCATCGGCGGGGCGCTCGCCTCCACCGGCCCGGACGGCTGGCGGTGGATTTTCCGGCTCAATCTGCCGCTGACGGCGATCTGTGCGGCGAGCGTGTTCTTCTGCATGCCGCTGCGGAAAGTGGCGGGGGATGTGCGCGCGAAGCTCGCGGCGGTGGATTTCGTCGGGGCGGGGCTGGCGCTGGGTGGCACTGCGGTGTTGTTGTTGGGGTTGACTTGGGGAGGGGGCGAGTATAAGTGGGATTCGGTGCAGGTGGTGGTGACGTTGGTGGTGGGTGTGGTGGTATGTGGGTTGTTTGTGGGGTGGCAGTGGAAGGGGACGCAGTGTCCGTTGGTGCCGATGGGGATCTTTCGGGGCAGGATTGTCAATGGGGCGTGTTTGACCATGTTTGTGAATGGGTGGAACTTTTTGGTGCAGGTTTATTATATTCCGACGTTTTATCAGTTGGTTTTTGGGTATTCGACGGTGAAGGCCGGGGCGATGTTGTTGCCGATTACTTTGATGCAGAGTATGTGTTCTTCTCTCTTCTCTCTTCTCTCGTCTTGTTGTTCTTCTTCTTCTCTATCCAATCGTTCAAGCTGATTTCCTCCAGCCGCCAGCAGCACCCTCTCCGGCCTCATTGTCCACTGGGTCGGTCGGTACCGAGAATGTATCCTCGTCGGCTGGATGATCTGGGCCGTAGGTCTCGGCCTCTTCTCGACGTTGGATGAATCATCTGGTCTAGGCAAACAGATCGGATATGGGCTGCTGACAGGCATCGGCGTGGGAAATACTTTGCAACCGTACGTTTTCTTCCTGCGCCCTGACTCGACCCATCCATATGTGTCTCTCTCTCCAATTCTGACCATAATAAACAATCCAGCTCCCTCATCGCCATCCAAGCTGGCGTCGACCGCCGTGACATGGCAGTCGTCACCTCGTTCCGGAACTTCGTCCGCAATCTCGGCGGAACCCTGGCTCTGGCGATTGCTGGGACAATCATGTATGTATATGGCACTCTTTGATCATTCCAACCACAAAGAAAGAAATATCTAATCGTATCCCAGAAACAACGTGATCGGGTCGTCGATCTCCACGCTAGGTCTCTCTGCCGCGGAACAGCGGTCGTTCCTCTCCAGTCCGCAAAACTATCTGTCGGAATTGCCAGATGCGGAGGCAGAACAGGCACGTGCATTGCTCATTCCAGCTTATAAGAAAGGATTCCGGATTATCTTCTTGATAGGGGCAGGGTTGGCGGCGGTGGCGTTTGTGTTGGCGTTTGTGTTGATGCCGCAGGTTGGGTTGAAAAGATCGGATGATGAGAAGTTGAAGGAAGAGGGGAGGAAGAGGGTCAATAAGGAGACAATTGGGCCAGAGGAAGAAGAAGATGATCTGGAAGTTTGTCAGAATCCGGATCAGGGTGGAAAGAAGAAAAGACACGAAGGGGAAAGGGAATTAACTAATTAATCCATACTGAAGGAACACCCTTTGATATCATATCTCATAAAATTCATTTCTTGGTCATTTTGTATACCCTGCATTACGCCGCCATGTCAATTTAATCCCATTCATGCCGCCCCAAACAAGAATCAATCAATCCTCTAAAGCCACCGTGACCTCCACCATCCAATCCATGATCGCTTGTCCCTCTATCTTGAAATGCCCATCACTCCACATCTCCCCTAGGTGGTAGAACATATCTCGATTCTCAAATGGATGCCTGCTCTTCCTCTCTCCGGCCGTACTAAAGTCGTGGTTGACTTCCAACAAGCCCACTCCGACGGCACCTCCTTGGCGTTTGTGCCATGCCCGCTCGGCCTTTTCGCCCGCCCGCCGCACAATGGCCTCCTCATCTTCCATCTTGTATAGTTCGCACTTGTTGCAATCTTTGCATTTGGTCCCTGGGGTCAGGCGGAAGTGTTCGCAGAAATGTCGGTAGCCCTCGGGGTTTTCTTCCTCGGGATCATCATCCTCCCCGGGGTTCGCGCATTGCTGGATGCGTTGCTGGAGCTGACGGACACGCTCTGCCCCGGGCCCCAGGCCTTTCCGACATAGATAGCACATGGAGTAGCCACATATGCAGGTGAGTTTGTTGCAGCCGTCCGATTTGACGAAGGATAGGCTGCAGCGCGGACAGGTACGTTTAAGGGCTGCGGTACGCGCTGCCTCGACCGTCGCACGTAGATCCAACAGCAATGGCTCGTGGCAGATGTGAGGGTCGCGCCATGCCTTGAGACAGTTGATGCAGCTGGCCTGGCCACAGAGTGGGTTCCTGCAGGTGAATTTCTTCAGGCGGACCTTCAAACATAGGTTAAGCAATGACTGCTGTAGCATGCTCGAGATAGCAGTTGGATCGATGAGCTGGGCAATCCCCAAAATAACCACAAGGAAGACAGAGCTATAGACCAGCAAAATCAGTGTGCGGATAGTCGACAGCAGATTGCCCTCCAAGCGAGTACGCATTCGCCACGGAATCCCCCCTTCCGGGGGGTGATGCGCCGAGTCCACCTCCGCATAGGCGCAGAACGGGCATTTGATAAGTTTAAGCTCCGACTTCATCAACACATCAGACGCCAGTCGCGTCTCGAACTTCCCCCACGTCTCCGAACCTGCCTTGTCCAGCAAAATAGCCCGGCGAACCACCTTGGCGTTTAGAATCCCCGGGCACTCGTCGTCCGAGACCGGCGCCAAACACTTCAACGTGCAACGCTCAGGATCAACCGACTTATTCCAGCCTTGCCCGAACAACGCCTCGTGCACCGTCCTCCGAACACACCCATAGCAAATCATATGCATGTTGTCCGAGCAAGTTGCGATCTCCTCGAACGTCACATCCGCCAAGCAACACTCACATTCGAATAACGCATCCGCAGCCGTAGCCTCATCCGTGTTCAATTCCTCCGCAAGCTGACGGTCCTTCCTCTCGCGCATTTCCCGCTGCGTCCGGAGCAGCGGTGCCAGCACCGCTTCATACACCTCCCGATCCAGCTCGTCGCACCCCGTCGGCTTCAACCGCGGCACCAGAGCGTCACCCTCCTGCCGGTCCCATGCCAGGAGCGGATGTTGCGGCTGCTGTTGCTGGTCCCGTTCCCGCCGACTCCTAAATGAAGGTAAGATGTTGTTGAAGGTGGCTCGCCACGTGCGCTGTGATAGATCACGGAGGGTCGGACGTGCGTCCATGTAGCAGAAATTCGCTTCCGCGAGCACCGCCTCAACGGTGCTCTTGCTAAGGCCGGTGAACTCTTTCGAGAGAACGAGCTTTACGGTACTTTTGTATTCGTCGGTACGGAAGCGTTCTTGACGGGGGACGACGTCGTCGTCTCCGTCCCGAGCTTTCGTTTCGGGAGGTTCGTCACCCTTCTTTGCCCCTCCCGTTGGCAAGTTCCACCGTCCAGCCACCCACTCATCTTTGTGGCGGAGAAGCTGGTCGACGCAAACGTGTACACGGCTATTACCATCGAAGCGGAGAAGGAGTTCGCGGAAGACTTCGATTTTCACATCAGGGAAGATATAGGCGAGGGTCTCCAGGGCATTGTTAAGCTCCTGCTGCTCACGGAGCCGGTCGGCTGGAGATGTGGGTCGCGTTATGATAGGACGAGCTCGTGATGGGATGCCGAATGGATTGTTGCGAAGGGCTTCGCTGATTGTGGTCGAGGAAATGTTGTTGTCTTTAAATAGAGGGACGGACAGGGAGAGCACCATGATTGCCAGCAGACTGTCGGGTAGGCCTGCTACATGGTCGAGAGGGAAGACGCAGAGAGAGGGGAGAGATGAAGAGGTCAGATCTGGTCATGGATTTCAATAAGGGAATCAAGTATTCGGGTCAATTGGAGGAAAAGGAAGGAAGGAAGAAGGTTGTTGATTGATGACGATGGATGATGGGGGAGGAGCAACAGTCGACGTCGATGCATTGCGTTATGCATGGGTAGTGCTGATGTAAGCAGCTACATAACTCTCTCTCTCTCTCTCTCTCTATATATTATCTTTACTCCAGAATTTGTTTATAGGTAAGGTACTAACTTAACTACCTCATTTCAAAAAAAAAAAATCTTCATAAGTAACACAAGATAAATGAAAACTTAATTGCTCCTAAAACGCACACAATGATATCTATATACACAATTTGTTTCTTCACTCTCACTCTGCTCTCTCTCACTATTTTTACAGCTTAGCCTTGGCTCCCTCCAACAGCTCGGCACCAGCGCCCGAGATGGCAGGCTTGCCAGTCTCCACCACCGTGGTCTGGAAGAGCACAGTGTTGCCCTCCTTCCACATCTCCGTCTTCAGGGTCTGGCCGGGCAGCACAACACCCGCGAAGCGAACCTTGAGGTTCTTGAACGCACCGAACTTGCTGAACACGTGCTTACCAGAGACACCCAGAGAGCAGAGACCGTGGAGGATGGGGGTCTTGAAACCACCGACCTTGCTAAACTCGGGGTCGATGTGGAGAGGGTTGCGGTCACCGTTGAGACGGTAGATGGCCGCCTGGTCCTCGGAGGTCTTCTCCTCGACGATAACGTCGGGCTTGCGGTTGGGCGCCTTATAGGCGGCAGTAGCACCCTTGGGGCGGGCGGCAGTGGGCTTTGGAGAGCCACCGAAACCGCCGCTACCACGGATGAACACGGTAGACTCGTTGTAGAAGAGGTCCTCGCCAGTCTTGACATCCTTGGTGGTGTAGCCAGCAACGACCAGAGCGGCGTTGCCCTTGTCGATCACGTCAATGAGCTTGGGGTAGGTGACAGTGTTGGCGGTGGTGGGGATGGGGAACTTGCGGACCTCCATGTATTGCTCTCCGTGGAGGAGCATCATGGGGGAGAAGTCCTTGCAGATGTCGTCCATGTTCCAGGGGGTGGCGGTGTTGAACCAGGGGATGACACCGTAAGTGGGGAGGGCCTGGAAGTTCTCGTTGTTTTCGTAGACGAGAGGAAGGTCGGTGCGCTTGGCGCCCAGACTGAAGTTGTACAGGATAATATCACGATCGGTGTAGTCGAAGGGAGTACCATCGGTGGTGGCCTGCTTAGCCTTCTCAATGTTGGCCAGGATGTCGTTTCCACCCTCCTCACCGCCGCGGCGGTTGGCCATGTTAGCCATGATCTTCTCGGTACCGGCCTGGCCATCCTCGGGGTGGTCAGTACGGTCATCATCGAAGTTGGCAATGTCCTTCCACTCCTTGAGGACAGCCTCGGGGGTCAGCTTGACGTCCACGGGGAAACCGTGGCCGCCAGTGCGCTGCCAGCGGGTGCAAGAGAACCAACCACTACCGCACTCGAAGAGACCCTTGGTGGCAGGGGTGTTCTCGGAGCAGAGCAGCACAACAAGGGGAGCGACGTAATCGGGCTTGAAGGCCTGGATCATCTCCTCGGGCATGACGGAGCGGGTCATGTTAGTACCGGCGTTGGGAGCGATGGTGTTGACCTTGATGTTGTACTTCGCACCCTCCATGGCGAGGGTACGGGAGAAACCGAGGATACCGAGCTTGGCGGCGGCATAGTTGGCCTGGCCGAAGTTACCGTAGATACCGCTGGTGCTGGCGGTATTGACAATACGGCCGTACTTCTGCTTCAGCATGTAGGGCCAAGCGGCCTTGGTGACCTTATAGGTACCACGAAGGTGGACCTTGACGACAGGGTTCCAGAGGTCATCAGTCATGTTGGCGAAGGCCTTGTCACGGAGGATACCGGCGTTGTTGACCAAGACATCGATGCGGCCGAAAGCATCGATCGCAGACTTGACGACAGCCTCTCCATCCTCGCACGAGGCCTTGTTTCCAACGGCCTCGCCACCCATGGCCTTGATCTCCTTAACAACGGGCTCAGGGTCGACAAGATCGTTGACCACGACCTTGGCACCGAGCTTGGCGAACTGAAGACAGTAGGAACGACCAAGACCGTTACCACCACCAGTGACAAGAGCAACCTTGCCCTTGAAGTCGGGCTCCTCGCCGGGTGCGGCGCTGGGGGTCTTCAGACCGTCCTCCAGGAGGGCCATGAAGTCGGCGGGGCCGGTAGGGTAGCTGGGCTGGGAGAAGTCGTTGACATCGTTCCAGCGGCGGGCAATAGCGCCGGGAGTCAGAGAGGCATCAGTCTTGAGGAGAGCACCCTTGGCTCGCTCCCAACGGAGCTTGGCAACGTGACCACCACCGACTTCAAAGATACCACCGGACTCGGTAGTGTTGGAGGAGTGGACCAGCGCGGCCACAAGAGGAACAACCCACTCAGGCTTCAGGTTATCGAGAACCTCTGGGGGCATGACAGTAGCGGTCATGCGGCTAGCAGCTATTCTGGAGTAAGCGAAGATGCATTTTATTCACCGGCAATACTGGAACATACCAATGGGAGCAATGACGTTGGCAAGGATGTTGTATTTGGCACCCTCCTTAGCGAGGGTCTCGGTGAAACCAACCTGACCGAGCTTGGCAGCGGAGTAGTTGGCCTGACCGAAGCTACCGAACAGACCAGCGGCAGAGGCGGTGTTGATGACACGGCCGTACTTCTGTTTCCGAAAGTAGGGCCAGGCAGCACGAGCACACTAGATGCAGTCAATACCTGCAATCTTTGGAGGTTCCTCTGAAGATATCAATCCACCTACCTTGTAGGGACCAGTCGTGTGAACATCAGTGATGAGATCCCAGTCCTGGTCCTTCATGTTCTTGAAGCTGATATCACGCAGAATACCGGCGTTGTTGATAAGGATATCGATTCGGCCGAAGGCATCGATGGCAGTCTTGATGATGGCATCACCGTTGACGACGTTGTCGTAGTTGGCGACGGCCTTGCCGCCAGCAGCTCGGATCTCATCAACGACGAGATCGGCAGCCTAGTCGAGATCCAAAATGTCAGTATCGGAAAGAATGAATGACAATGGGATCATGTGATCCAACTGAATCTGGGCTTACCTTGGAGGAATTGCCCTGACCAACGTGCGAGCCACCAAGATCGTTGACGACAACATTAGCACCACGGGAGGCAAAGAAGGTGGCATAGGCCTTGCCCAGACCACCACCAGCACCGGTCACAACGACGGTCTGGTTGTCGAAGCGCAGCTCAGACATGTTGTGAATATGTGAATGTGAAAAAGAGGGGAGGGGGAAGAGGAGGGAAGGAGATCAGTCCGTCAGTCAAATGCTATCTCAGGGACGGAGAGGAGGATTAAAGGGGGGGGAAGAGATAGAAAGGAGGAATAGATGAGTAGTAGTAGTAGTAGTAGTAGTAGTAGAGATAGATCGTAATAGATGTAAGGGGAGCTCTGGGGAGAGCAGTGAGTTATTAAGAGGAAGATGAAGAATCCGGGGGATCGCGGTCGCAGTGCTCGGCAAGGTGGTTGAGGGAACCTCGGTATCTTTGCTGCTTGAAGCTCGGAGGTTGGATCGAGCCACTAGGCGCCACTAGGCAAATGACCTCCCCATCACATGCCGATAAGTCATTGATTCTTGGTTTCCACGGGAAGCCGGCTGCGGGGAGACAGGTCCGGACCTAGGAGATTTGGTGGGATTCCACGGTTATTCCTGCGGACTGGGGGAGTTTATTGAGGTTGTGAAATGGAGAGGCAGAATTTACACGGTTTTCCTGGTGTTGTTGGGGAAAGAAAGACCATGTCATTCATGTCCTTAGGATTCATTGTCTGTATAAGGTGGGAAGAAAATAATGCTACGTTATGCAATGGTTACATAATAGTCTTCAGTCGCTAGTCCCACTCCAGCCAATAATGCACAGACATGATGACTGATCCGGACATGTGATCAATGTCTACGTCATCGCCACATGAGATACCCACCAAAAACAAGCAGAGTCTCTTTAATGATTACTTATCGTATCGGCAGGATCAAAAAGAAAACGAACCAGAAGCAAAAATAGAAGCCCAACGCGGGGCTCGAACCCGCGACATTGTGATTAACTCCGATCCTAGAAAGAAAGGTTTAAGAGTCACACGCTCTACCGACTGAGCTAGCCGGGCTATTGATGGAATATAGCCATCAGTTTTGCCTACATAGGGCTATGTTATCTCAAATTCCTTTTCTCGGGCGACAGCAACATGGATGGTCGGAGTGGATAAACCCGCCAGGGTCGAGATTTGTTCTCCGTTGGTTGTTTTGCTCCCCAGATCCGCTCGGCCCTTCTCCGATGACTATAGAATAATTAATATTATTATAATCTACAAATATACCCCCCCCCCATCCCCTCTCTTCTCTCTTGTAGATGTCCCAATTCCCCCGCATAAATACCACAAGATATACAAAAGAGTTTTTTTCTTTTCTTTTTCTAGAGCAAAACCAAAATGCCTGAAATCATTGACGATAAATCTCAACACTGCATCCCGTTCCTGCTGAACCGGCTCCAAGCTCACCAGGCACGCTTTGGCAATGATCCTGCCAACACCCCGCCATTCTTCCTGGGACTGAACGGCGTCCAGGGTGCCGGCAAGACTGTCCTGGTAAGAATAAAACAAACAAACACCTTTTATATATCATATATATCCTTAGATTATTCACCAACTAACAAATTGATAAATCCAACAAGGTGTCAACACTCCATTCCACCCTCCGTGCCCCACCATACTCCCTCCCCGTCGTCACCCTCTCCCTCGATGATCTCTACCTCCCTCATGACCAACAAGTCCGTTTGGCCCAGACCTTCCCCGACAACCCGCTTCTCCAACACCGTGGCCAACCCGCCACCCACGACCTGCCCCTAGCGAAAGACGTCTTCGACTCTCTGCGCGCCGAGCGCCCCACTGCCATCCCACAATACGACAAATCCGCCTTTGCGGGGCAAGGTGACCGAGTCCCACCGTCGCAATGGGAAACTGTCAATGGGGATGAAGACCAGGGCCAAAAAATCAAGGTGGTTATCTTTGAGGGCTGGAGTGTGGGGTTCCGCGCCTGGGATGATGAGATACTCCGCCAGAAGTGGGAGGCTGCGGTGCATCAGAAGGACCAGGACGCAAGTTACAATGGGCGCCTCGGATATGTCAAGTTCGAGGATGTGAAGGCTGTCAATGATGCGCTGAAGGGGTATGATGCGATTACGGAGTATGTGTCCATTCAATTATTTCCGTACGAAGGAAGGGTTATTTGGCTAACCTGGTCGAATTATAAGTCGGTTGGATGCGTTGATTCATATGTAAGTTTCTCCTGTTATGTTATTGGGGGGGGGAGCTTGGGATGTATTTACTAACTTTTATGCAGTGACGCGCAAGATAACCATTTCGTGTATGACTGGCGACAAGAACAGGAACGGACTCTCCGCGCCTCTAAGGGAACTGGCATGACTGAGGACCAAGTCACCAATTTTGTCAATGGCTGTATGATTTCCCTGGTTTCCCCTCATATGCAAGATTTATGATCAACTGCGACTAACACGTGGTGGTAGATTACCCTTCGTACGAGCTTTACTCCGAGACACTGCGACAGGGAGCTTTCAGACCCATTCCCCATGCGACAACAGCGAGTGCACCCTCTTCGGGTTGGGAAGGAAGGCAGTTGCGCTTGATTGTGGATAAGAATCGGAGAGTTCAGGAGGTGGTTAATATTTAAAACAGCAAACAATACGTAAGAAATAATAGAACGATGTACAGATAAAATACCTTGTCCTCTTATAAATGTTGATATCTGTGGCGACATAAAGTGGAGATATATATATAATGATCATAAATAGGTAGCCGTTGTTGAATACCATGCAAATAAAACAGGTTGAACTTGATTGACCATGGTGTTAACTAGCCCCACTTATAATTACTATTAATGATATTCTAATGAATTCTCATTTGCCGTCGACTAATCTCCAGTAGCCGTAGGTAGAAAAGAATCTCAAAAGACAATGAATAGATTTAGTGATCTACAGCAGGTCAGCCTACCTCGGTAGGCATACATACCGAGCAAGTACCACCTCGCTCAAGGTTGCAGGCCACGCTAGCTCAACTGTCCCCAGGTGGAGCCCTAGTTACGTGTGGCGCTATACATCAAGTTCAACTGTCCTCCTAAAATTTTTTAGATACATCTAGTAATTTGATAATAATTGGAAGGTGTCATCCCATCTCGGCGACAGTCACGTGATGATAATAAATAAGGTGGTCCGAGCTTTCGAGTGAGGTGAGCTGACCTGTAAGCACGGACCTGCAATCTACGAGGCGCAGAATGACTACAGATCAACTGACCGACACTGTCCTCTGGTGGTGGGGAAAAGAACTAGTTTCGTTGAGAACATGTTATTTACAAGACTACTCCGCAAGAGGACACCTGGGGCCAACTAGCTGGGGACTTTTCAACCTGTATCCTGTGTGCAGACTGTTGCCTCAGGCATACGGTTATCCCTTCAACAACGCGTTCGCTACCTCTTTTGCACCCCGAATCCCCGACTGAACCGCCCCCTCCATATAACCTTTCCAGACCAGAGCCGTCTCGGTTCCAATAAAGTGAACATTCTCAAATGGCTCTTGCAAAGCAGATGCATGGACCGTGGTTATAAGGCCCGGCGGTGACACCGGACACGGCGCACCACCAAAGAATTCCTCCTTGGTCCATTCAATCTCGAGCACGTTAATAGGCTCGAGAACATTAAGGCTCTCTGAGGATCCACTAGCGCCCTCAAATAATCGACGGAACTGAGTCCACGCCGTATTACGTCTTTGGGTCTGCGAGAGCTGTGACCACTGACGACCGCGCTCAGCAACGAGGAAACAGGTGATTGACCATTGGTCATCGGCGGGGATGCTCGTGTCGCGCGAAAACAGAATGGGTCCGTCCTGAGCTTGGATCGCCCCGGATAAACCTGCGGTGTGCCACCATGGCTCGCTAAAGACGAAAATCACTTTGCTGTAGTAGCCGATTGTGTTTTCTGACGCAAACCGTTGCTTCGCCACTGGAAGCAATGGGGAAAAGTGGATTTTACCGTATAAGGTTGTTGGGATCGAGAGAATGACTTTCTTTGCCTGGAATACTGTGTTGTAGGATGATCTGACCGTACATATTCCGGTGTCCAGGCACTGCTCGATTGCGGTAACTGGTGTCGAGAGGACGAGGGTATCCGGACTGAATTGCTCGGCCATCTTCTTTGAGAATGACTGCATACCTTTGTTTTGCATGAATGGTTATTTTGTGCGGTTGGAGAATGTATGTAACAAGACGATAACCTACCTTCTTGAACCCTGAGATATTGCCCTCCATCTTTGCCATCCGACATCATTGGGTCGATTCCGGTTGCAGTTTTACAAGCATGCAAGAAACCAAGCATGCTGATCTGGTTACTTTCAACTCCCAGCAGAGACTGGATGACGGTGTCAAGAAGATTTGTGATGAGCTCGGATTGGAACGCCGAGTCACAGTATTCTCTCGCCGTCATGTTATCGAGGTTTTTTGCATCAGGGCTAGAGGCAGGATCTTCCAGATCAGTCTGCTCAGTCAGTGTCCGAATTTTCTCCAGAGCTGATGCCAAACGCGGCTGGTCCTCTTCCATAAGCTGAGCGAAACCCATATTAGCTAAATATGGACATTGAATAAAGATTTGGGACCTACTGGGATTTGATCATGAGGGTGAGGTAGAACGCTTCCATCAGGGAGCTGCAGCAGACTGAGACCTTCTGCCCTCTGGATTTCACTGTGCAGCTTGTACTGCTGAAACATTCGGTACATCTCCACTTGGGTGGAGTCGTTGATCCAAGAAGCGCCAATATCATTGATACCGGGCCCACTAGGCTTGGAGGGCACGCTGCGAGTCTTGCCTCCAACACGGCCGGTCGCTTCGAGGACTATACATGTCAGCCCAGCTGTTTGGACATCTAAGGCTGCACGTAGTCCGCTTAGCCCTGCGCCCACCACCACGACATCAGCCAGCTTGGAAGAAGGAAGAAATTGAGAAGAGGAGCTCATTTTGCTAGTGTGAATAACTAAGCAACTTATTCCAAATAGTCGTCTGTCTTCCAGTTCTCCAGGGGAACCAGAGGCAGAGCTGGCTTTATAGCCACTTGGGGGGCCGCCATACAGGATTACCCAAATTGGAAAAGGCCCGTCTTTATTATCGATAAGCGCGGCAATCGATAACGATAAGATCGGGGCGCGCGGGTTCCGATCGCGATCGCCATCACCTCCACTCGCATCAATCATTGTTGTTCTCCCTGACAACCAATTCACCTGCCACACATCATGGTTAGACGTTAGACTATGTCTCCAGCGCCGGAGCCGTCTAGGCCCTCAGCGGCAAAGATCCATCGTTTCCGCTCCACAGAAGGCTGTTTAACATACCGTCGGCGTAAAAAGAAGTGTGACGAGACTAAGCCGAATTGTGTTGCCTGTACACGGAACAAACTCGAGTGTTTTTGGCCCGTGGAGAAACGTCGTCGAGCCCCAAATCCTGGGGGAATTCAGAAAATATTTCAAAATCCGAGAAATGCTTCTCAACCATCCATCCTGTCCAAATCGGTCATAGAGACCGCGGACGACACACTTGAATGGTCCTCCCTCACAAGCTCCTTCATTTCCCCACTACGAGCGTCATCATTGACCGATGTATCCAACACCCTATTCGCGCATTACATGGCGGAAACTGCGTCCATGCTGTCTACATTACCTGCAGGAACCAATAACCCTTTCCTGACAATGATCGTACCGCTTGCCTATAGCGATGACCTGGTAATGCATGCGCTGCTCGCGGTCAGTGGGACTCATCTCGTCTTCCGAGATCCAGGCACTGAAGTCTTCAAGGCGATGTGCCACCACTATTCAGTAGCGATAAAAACCCTGCGAGGTGCGATATGCAACTTCTCCGTCCGTGATGTATCTCAAGTAGTGCGCTTGCTGCTAGTGCTGATGATTCTCTCCTTTTTAGAGGTAAGCAGTACGCAAGTTCACGCCCCTTACTTCTATTCCGCAGTCGTGACTGAAAGGTAAAATAATAATAATAATAATCATAATAATTTGTAGGCAATCTCAGGCAATGATCAAGAGGGAATGTTTTATCACCTCCGTGCAGCTCGCCATCTCATTCTCACTCTAATAGAAAGCCCACTTTGCACCCCGACGGACGAGAACGGTCGCCTCTTTGGATTTGTGCTTGAGATATATTGTTTCCTAGCTCTGGCCAACAATATCACTCCGTTTGGCGCGATCGGAAGCCGAACGCTGCCCCACGATCTCTTCTTACATTCGTTAGGGAAGATGAGCTGCTTCAACACCTTCGGGGCGATATTTGGTGGTAGCCACGGCTTATTCGAGTTGCTACCTTTGATATCTATGCTATCGACCAGAAGAGTAACCGAAGACGACTCGAGCCCGTCCTTAGAAAGTCTGCAAATACACCATAACTTGTGCATAAAAATCACCGAGTGGAGGCCCCCACAAGTCCCGTCATCTGATAGAGCGTGGCAAATGCAACGAGCATCTGCGATGGAGGTGTGGCGAAATGCCGTACTCATCTACTTGGAAACGGCCATGTTTCATCACACTTTGGGTGAGGCTACCACGCGTGGCAGAATCCGGAGCTACATCGACGCTGTGATAAGCAACATGGAACAGGTCTCCGGATCGCCCTTCGAAACCATTTTTCTCTGGCCTATCATGGTTACAGGGTCGTGTATGATGCGCGAGGACCAGAGAGAGCTGCTCCGTACGGGTCTGCGTTCGAGTAGATTTCATATGAAACACTGTCTCCAGGGCGCTTTGCTGTTAGAGCTCGTGTGGAAGGAGCCTAATGAGCGCATCTTTGGGCCTTTTGGATTGAGTGTCATGATGCAAAAACACGGTATTAATTTTGGGATTGCTTGAGTGTTGTCGATTTGGACATTGTTGGTATTTTATCTTCAGAAACGAATGGATTCTGAGTAGTTTTTGTAAAGGGTAAATAGATATTAATATGACTGTTAAATTCTATTGAATCTGGTACATGACATGTTAGAATCAATCTCCATTCAATAACAAAAGTCGAACGAATATCTTATGTTCCTGTCTGAGACTACTCTAGCTATATCCCTCTCTGCCCTTACGATACAACAGTAGACCGTCGAGCCCACTCTAACGCCCCATCGTAGGAGCAATTATATTCCATAAACTCAGCCGGGCTCATCTTCACCTTGGTACTCCCAGGATCCGTCGCCGGTTTTGCTGCAGCTCGACTGTAGGCCTGGATTGTGGTGGCTCGATCATACCTGCAGTTAAAGATAGCTTCGTTGACATGTTGCACATCAAGCCCCGACTCCGGACGACCCTTGGTCTCAAAATCCTCATAGAACGCACCAACAGCCTCGGCGTCTTCAATCGCCTGACTCGCCCCTTGTCCCTGAGTCGGCAACATTGCATGGGCCGCATCTCCGATCAGAAGCACCCGTCCTCGACACCAGGACGACAACGGATCCAGATCGCGCAGTTGCCACAACCCCACATCTTTCGCAAGATGTAATGGTCGCTGGGCCCACGACGGAAATTCCGCAAAGCTGCTCAGCATCTTGGAGTGGTCGCCCTTTGTCGTCCAGCTTGTGTGACTAGAAGACTCGTGCATGCTTTCATCCGGCACCAGCGCAACAACTCCATATATGGAGCCATTCCGCGCGGGACTCATCACCAACCGACGATCCTGGCCCATCACCATCGTCGTGCACGATTTCTCCGGGCTGATTACAGACACAAACTCCGATTCCTGGAGTAGCTTCGTTGTGGGGATCATCATCCGGTACGCTGAAAGGCCCGTGGGGAGTGCATCTATCTCTTTCCCCAGCACGGCTGTTCGGAGGGTGCTTTTGATTCCGTCGGCGCCAATGATCAGGTGGGCGTGCAGAACCTCGCCGGTTTCTAGCTGCACCTCTCCTGTCTCGCAGTCGCAACCGATTACTCTGCTGGATACCCTTATTTGAACGGGGGGGGCGGGAGATGCGGCGGTGGTGGCCTTGGTCTTGAGAAGTTGATGTAGGTCGGCCCGGTGATACATCATGCGCTCGGCGCCGAATCGCTCTTTGGTGGATAGCGGGATTCGCATTTCGAGTGTGCCGCTGGTGTTGTAGACCTCGAATGCTTCGTCGACCATCGAGCCCTGTTCTTTGAGGGCGGCTTCTAGACCCCATTGGCCTTCGACGATTTTGGAGGCATTGGGTTGCAGAGAAATGGTGGCGCCGATCTCTTTGTTGAAGGGGGATTGCTCTAGAACAGTGATATTGCGCCTTTCCGCTCGAAGGGCAATAGCCTGAGGAAGTTATTTAGACGGGGTTTTGGCGGTTATGCAGAGAGTAGACACTCACGGCTGCTAAGCCAGCAATTCCACCCCCGACAATAATAATGTTGAAGGCTGGGTCTGTCATGTTCACTGGTTGAAGCTGTCGGTGGTGGGCATGTCTAGGTACATATTTATACTGTAGACGGTCGGGGGATTGCATTCATCTATGTGGTATGTTTTGCCTCCCGAGGCCTCGGGGGTAGCTTCATCATTCGGGCGCTAAAAACAACCTCCCCCGAAGGCGGAATGGTCTCGGGGGTCCCAATCCGAGACATTTGTTGTCTCATGGTAACTAATTAGGAGGTAGGTGCCTTACTCTATACCCGGTGGATTCTCAATACTTATCAGATTTCCGGGACTCGGATATATATATATCGTGCCACTACTCAATACTGACATGTCCTTTGAAGAAGCTGTAGCGGCTCTGACCTGGAGATTTATTACCTGGAGATTTGGGGAGATGGTTTCATTGGATGATCCTAATATTTTTGTATACATCCCGCGGTATTCCCACTTTATAATTGTATTTTCTCAAGCATAATAATTGAATCTATCTTGGAGATGATGTATTTAAGAATATATGCTATGGCTCTATATAATTACCTTTTGATGAAGAATTGATACATACGACCACAGGGTGTGGAAAACAGGGCTTCCCGTCCGCTCAGCCGTACTTAAGCCACACGCCGGCAGGTTAGTAGTTGGGTGGGTGACCACCAGCGAATCCCTGCTGTTGTATGTTGGAGTTCTACCTTTTTTTACTTTTCGATAGAATGTTGATCAGATTAAATTTGTTTTCCTTCATTCACACCACCACTACCACCAGCACCACCACCAGCATTGCAAATCTGCGCCATTTCATTAACTGAACTTAGCCTGAACTTTTCGTGTGGTTTACAAATGTCCCCCAACTTCTGTGCTTTGTCCTTCAACACCCGGTAGAAGGACCAGACGTGCTACACAACCCAATCCAAATCTGAAGCGACCAAAGCCGCAATTGTCTTGTCAACCCTGTAGGCAGAGGAAGTATGGTGGAATCATCTTCTCAGTCCTTGTTCGTTGCTGACAACCTTGCAGGCTCAAATGTGACCGGGGCTGCTCTAAGCAAGGCGTTGACCACCTGTGCATCTATGCGGCGACCACAGGATCCAGAGGCCCCGCAGATGATGAGCTCAGCCCCGCAGAGACGCTACAGAAGATTCAACGCCTGTCGGAATCTCTGATGACGATGCTCCGTCAATCAGAAGAGCAGTCACCAGCCCAACAATCCAGCTCATCAGAGCCCTCCGAGTATGACGATCGGCAAACGTTGACATTTGGATCTCTTCGTTCAGGACCGATGGAAACCAGCTACATAGGGGCCTGCCATTGGGGGTCTATTCTTGAACAGGTACGCACAAAACCCATGCAAGTTGAGTGTTTCGATTAATTCTGTCCTGGGCGCAGATCATGCCATTTGAAAGTGTAGTATCCGGCCTGGATACGTACAAGACGTGGCCGGAGTTCAGTACTCGATCTGTGGGACTTCTCAGCGGGCAGCAGAAGCACCTAAACAAACTCCAGATGCTTTCAGATATCCCATCGAGACCCGTAGCTGAACAGCTCGTTCACAATTTCTTTTCCATCACTCCCAGTGCTAGTAGTATGTCTGTCGCTTGCGATGCTTGATACACTCTAACGTCAAACAGTCCTCCACAAGGGAACCTTCCTCGGTCAGGTATGTTGTCTGTCGCTTGAGAAAGAGTCGAGCATGGCTAACGTGAATACAGCTGAGTCGGTTCTGGGAAAATCCTCTGTCGACTCCAACCATGTGGATCGCCGTCCTTTTCGGAATAATGAGTATCTCGCTCTTCTTTGGCGATCAGGCGCATGATGAAAGCTGTTGCCTTCACGGCGCCGCCGACGGAATTTGCAAACGGGCATTTCTCCTCCGTGAGAAACTCGTCAACTGCCTAGTCGCCGGGGGTTATACCACGCCAAGTCCATTCACACTCGAGGCTCTTATGATATACTTTATAGTTGAACACTGTATCTTTAAGGATTCTCGCACCGAGAACTGGCTTACCCTAGGGACCGTGGTGCGAGTTGCCATGCGTCTAGGCCTTCACCGTGATCCATCGCACTTTCCTGAACTTTCTACTCTCTGTGGGGAAATGAGACGGCGACAGTGGCGTTTAATCTTGCTTTGGGACTGCTATATCTCGGTTCAGATGGGGCAGCCTGCGATGATCAATATGGCCTTCTGCGACACAACCGAACCTACAGACATGTCCGACGAGGGCCTGAATGAGGATATGACAGAGCTCCCACCGAGTGAACTCGGCCCTGCAAATGGACCAATAGGGAAACTTGTCGCACATTCCCGCCTCTTCCTTCTGTCGCGGAAGATTTTCGATCTGATTACAACCGTCGAGCCCCCGCGGCACTCGATGGTGCAGAAATTCGAGCAGTCGCTACAGGATGTTCGTTCTGGCTTCCCGGCCAATCTGCAGATGCTCCCGCTGCCGCAACTTCTACTCGAAGTGCCAGAGGTGTCGATTGCCCGTCTTCGGCTGGACATACTATTTCACTTTACACGGAGCATCTTACACCATCGGTATCTCACAACTGCACCGCATGAACCTTCCTTTCCACGGTTCCGGTCGGCCTGCATTGAATCTGCTCTGTGTCTCGTCAACCACCAAGTTTACTTGGATCAAGAGGCACAAAAAGGCGGGCCGCTCTACAGTATCCGATGGAGCCTGACTTCCTTGATGACCCACGCCTTTCTCCTCGCTTCGGGGATATTGTGCGTCGATCTGAACAGAGACCTGGCGAGGGCGTCGACGCCACAGCAGGACACAGGAGCCCAGGAGGTGCGCGCACTGCAGACAGTTCTCCCGATATGGGAGAGAGCCAGTGCACGGTCTGCAGAAGCCCAGCGGATAGCAAGAGCCGCAAGTTTGATCCTTTGGAAGGTCACGCAGGCAGCGCCCTCTTGTGCCTCGTCAAATACGCCGCGGTTATGTGAAACGTTTGATTTTGGAACCTGTGTTGATAGCGCAGCAAGCGCGGATGATCCGATGTCTTTGCTCTCCTTTCCTCTTAATTTCCAGTACAGTACGGAGAATATGCTCAGTCAGGCTCCGGGTCTATGTGCGGATGACTGGCTGAACATCGACGATTTGGTATCTATCTCATAGTCGAACAAGACCGACGCCCAAATCTCTTGTCGTTATACTTAAACTGGTAATAGTATATTGTAGCAGCCGTGCAGCGAGATATATTAATATAATTATTTAAATACTGACTCTATTTCTCCTAAACAACTACTGTCTAGAAATTCCTGCTTTGCGTAGCAGTGACCATCATAGACGGTACTAGAATAGTGTATTAAGTCCGAGCCACTGTGCGAGTGGGGTTATTTCCACTCATAAAAATCTTAGTAATAGTCTATACAATCACCACTATTTTTGTATCAAATTTCCTCCCACAAATAACTTAATTCGAGTGCTTCGAAATCATTAATCTAGCTGTCGATATATACAGAATAACATGATTAAGAAAAAAAAATTGCAGACTTTTAGAAGAAAGTATGATTAACACAGACGGACTGTCACGTTAGAAACACAAGATAAATTAGATACTGGACCACACGATACAAGTCTACTAATCTCTTCGAGAAATCTCAAAGCAGAACCAGAACATGGTACATTCAATACTATTCTATCAATTCAGATTAACTTCCCCGCAGTCAGATAGTAGACCAAGCTCTACTCGCGCTTCATCTATAATAGAGAAGAAGACCGAGCCCGATAAGAGCCTAATCAGTTTGCTATCACCCTATCGACCATCCTCTACAGCCAATCGATCTGGCGAGCCAGTTACAAAGTATATAGTGACCGAACTATATACGAGTCCAATTCGTAGCCCATATTTCTTTCAGTCATATCGTGAGAAAAATGATTCTAGCAGTTCGGTTGCAGCGACGGAAGGAACCGGGTCGGACACGAGCAAGCGTGCGGTAGCTGGTGAGGTTGTCACGATGCAACCGCCTTATAGAGCGCAATTACGGCGGACAATAGATACCAAGGAAGATTCTAGTGATTCGGACCCGGGGGCAATAGGCGGAGGATCCGAGATAGAGTCAGATACAAGTACAGAAATACCGCCTCGTAGGCCATGGGTTTATAGAACGAGGCGAAGGATTTGGCCCTAACGGATTGACACATACCCTAGTCTTCTCTAGTCCTTTACCTCATTCACTACTAAAGACACATGGCTTCATCTTTGGAGAAAGGGAGATATACCTCGGGGACTCAACAAAGTCGCCGTCTTTCCACGTACTTTCCGAGATCGGGAGGTGATGATCATTAAATCCGAACAACTCCAATGGCCGAGTGAGATAGGCTATGTCCTCCACGCCTGTATGTGTAATGACCCTAGCTCTATTTATAGCCTAATAAATGTCCTCTCGGCAAAGACGCTCACATTTACATGGCACCGGGTTTTGCTTATGAAACCTGCTTTACTACTAGACTCTCCCTACTTATGCGGGTCCAATACCGAGCCCTCAATCGCTTTTAACAGTAGGCTGGCTGATACTATCGGGTTCTTCTTGCTTGTCAACGCCAGCCGCGACCTGATCGGGGCTATTGAAACCAACTTTTGGTAGGATCCCGGCCTGTCGCTCAAGGTTTTTGATGAATGCGTCGTGTTCCTCCTTCGTCGGGCCGTCACTTTTGAAGTCAGTAACCTACGCTTCAATTAAGTATGATTGCCAGGTTGCCTTACAATGACCACCGTAAATTTGCAGTTCGGACATACATGATGAGTTTCTTATCATGGCGCTCCTCATCAGTTAGGTCCATCATTGCTTCCGTCGCACTTTCGAGCGCCCCTTGGAAAAGTTTGTCATATGGCCTTAGTATACACTTCAAGGCCGCGACTTCGAAGAAGCGCGGATAGAAGCCTGCGAATCCCCAGTCAAGCAGACAGAGGGACCCATCGTCTCTGAGTACGATATTCCGTCGGCACAGGTCGCCATGACAAAGGACCAGGGGGTAGCGGCGCAGATCGATATGATAGTTGCAGTCAACCCCACGGCGTAGCTTCGCGAATTGGTTGTATGAAACCAAGCGTTTGTTCATATAAACGTTCATCTCTTCGAGAGAGTTGAGGCGTGTCTTGGCGCCATCGTCGCCGTAGATGTACCCGCGAGGGATACCGTCGCCGATAGGCCCAGGGGTTAAGCCAGATATCTGGCCAAGGGATGTCACAATATTAACAAGCCGAGGTACCAACTTTACCAGCGACTCCATGTCAAGATCTTTCAGATTTTGGCCAGGAATATACTCCATGAAGAGGTATCCGAGCTCATCTCCGTACTCACTTGCGGATCGAGATCGAAAATATCGATAAACTTTGGGCACATAGGCGACGGAGGGATCCAGATTCTTGTGAGCAAAGTCTTGTGTTGCTGCTTCAGAGGCAGTGATACCGTGGCCGAGCTTGACGGCGATTTGGGGAGATAGCTTCACCACTCCGGGCCCTCCGAACTCTCCTCCGATCCTCCCTTCATTCTCCTGAGTCTTATGGGATAGATCTGCCAGAAACTCCTCGCTTGCTGTTAATACATCCCAGTCCGCCATCGTTTTAGTGCCTGCAAGAAATGGGGGTGATGTCTGGGTTAGGGCTTTGATACCATTCATGCCCAAATACCCCGCACCAGCAACCGGTCATCAAAGAAATACAGCACAGGCAAAGGTCCCATGTCTCACTTGTAAGATGTATAGTGGGTGTCTGTTTTACCACTAGACTACATGACAAAAAGGCACACAGAATGACCAATTGGTCATTCTGCGGAACATACTATATGCTCGGGGTTGAGCCCTGACACACCTGCAACATGGTTGATGAATAAGCAGAGATTTATTGTGGTTTATACTCGATTATTGATATAGCCCTCGGCAATTTCTCTATTGAAGCCCTCTTAATAGGAACATTGTTTTATATATCTTTGAGCTTGTTTGATTGGATAATATATTTCTTCGATGTATTTGGCCGCAAACTTGGGGTCCTACTTTCTCTTATAGAAATAGTTATATATTAGTATACTATCCCACAGTTTTGCTTTCTCATTATTAGAAGAATATAAACAAGACTTTAGTATAGAAACTGTTCTGGTCTTAAATAAAGTAATCCTAACCCATATCATTTTGCTTCGGGCACTATTCTATTTCTTATCTAAAATAATTATATTTTGATAGGACTTATGCACCAGTTTTTTAGATATATAATTATTAACTACTTGGCACTTTTCATCGATTTTATATTATACATATCGGGTAAATTTAGATAAGATAGTATATCAGACCTCGTCTAATTCTAGCGTATAGATTGTTCAGTAGATTATAAATCGCTAGAGGAAGTTCTCTGATATATTACACTGAAGAAAACTAGAGAAATAGCAATCAGATTCTCAATATTAGAAATGATTTATCCATTCCTTGCTATTCTTGAAGGATGGATGGGACCAGCGCTCTGGCCAAGAGGAGTAGTGGTAAAATACGTCATTGGGAAGGTTTTTGATGGGCTGGGAGCTTGAGGTCATTCTGGCCAGTGTCAGGGGATGTGAGGTGTGGCATAGTACGGTATCCAGGGCGGATGCCTTGAATTATATATGAAGGGTGTGCCGGGTGTGCCGCGCTAGGCGAGATATATTGTTACTTCCGGTTAAATACCCAGGCACTTAGTAATTATCACGTTGTAATAATTATTCAGGTGATTAGTTATGAGCCCGACCCTGCCCTAGCGACCAAGATCATTTGAAATTCGATGCAAACCAGCTGCTGAAGCTATTCGAAAATGTTCCTATTCAGGAAATCATTTAGCATTGTCCACCCTGGAGCCCTAAACCCTAAGGAAGGGAGACTCTGCAACAAACTTAGGCCTTGAGGTCGTGAAAAAAAATCAACCCGCCGGAGACTTCCTCGGAGTGCTCATGACGGCCGGCTATGAATGTTATGCAGCTCAAAGGCCGGCCGGCCGCCGGTGGAGAGGACCACTGGGCCTTTCACGGTAGTGGTCATTGTTGCAATGTTTCACTTCCTTAGAGCTTAAGACTTCACGGATAAAGATACTAACTGAGAGACATGTATAACTCTGCAAATTCTACATAATGATTGCGTTGACAGATTACAGTCCATGCAGGGATACAGTAATTAGTGGATTTTACTATAAACTACTCTTATCTTTCACCTAACTTATTTTATATAACTATATATATACTTACTATAAACTATTATTCCTACTAGTTCTGTAATAGTAATACTCTTAATCAAATAAGGTCTTTTATCGTGCAAATATAATAGCTAACTGGCATAAAGCTAATTAAGGCAGATTGGTAGAATATAGAGCGGACAATTGTGTAACAGTATATAGTATACGATCTGTTTCATACTTCCTACAACAACCGAGACTATAAATGATGATCGATCCGTTCTTGATAACGTGTGTATGGGGAAAGAAAAAACAATAACAATAAACAAAGAACAAAAGAAAAACATACAACAGCCAGGATTCGCTGGTGGTCACCCACCCAACTACTAACTGGCCGGCGTGTGGCTTGAGTACGGCTGAGCGGACGGGAAGCCCTGTTTTCCACACCCTGTGGTCGTATGTACTGATTTTAATAAGAATACGAATAGTAAGCTTGTTAACTTATTAAATACCTAGACAGAATACCTTGTATGTAGATTACACAAGATCATCTTAATAGTCTATACCACGCAGCCGGCTCCGTTAGTAAGAAAATATCTAGGAAGGTTTAGATAGGTAGTCTTGCTAGGCGACAGGCCAGTCTTAAAATAATAGAAATATAAATTGAGTTCTCACTTTTCTTACTAAAAAAAACTTTCCGATAAATCGAGAAATTTCATCTCGAGCATAATTGGAAGTAGCTTGAAAGAGGCTGTTACATCCGTACATCAGCGCTGTGAAGAGGAATATATCTTCACCGAAATTATTAATTTCACTGTGAAATACGTTCTTGTAGCCAGTGGTCGCTACTAACTTAAGAGCGTTTCAAATCAGAGCCTCCCAGGGGAAAAAACAGATCCTTATCATCTCGGGATGCAGAGCATTCTCGCAACTCATATTCGCCCTGTAATAGCGCATCACGGATAACCCGCTGGTGCCTTCGAAATGGCAACGTGCCAGTCTCCATTCCTGCGACAACATCGAAATGAAACTGGCGATGTTCATACTTCATTTGATCGGCAAACGATCTCTGCTTCAAACCTGGAACATGCGCATAGAGGTAGGAAATTTGACAAGCCAAAACAATTAATAACATTGCATCATCGCTGGGACAATCCAGCCAGCTCTCGATCAGTGCATCCAACAATCCTGCCAGCGGTGGAAAAGGCACTCCATGTGTCGATTTATTTTCCAAAGGCGCATATATCAATCGCGTTTCGGAGGTCAAATGGAACTTCCAGCCTGCTGCGGGAAGAAGTACAGTTATCGTCTGACCATCAGGGGACATCAATCGCCGTTGGGGGAAGTCCACCAAGTCCACCTCTGCATTCCCAATGCGAGGTGGCTTTTTCATATCCAAAGTCCACCCAGCCTGAGTAAGCAAATTGGCTGCACGGTCAATATCCTCGACGAGGATGTACAGGTCAAACACAACATTAGGAACGCCATAGTGGACAAGAGCATCCTCAAACCAGATGGCGTGAGGGATTTGGTGGTCAAAGAAATCTTGACAGAGTCTGTATCTTGTTTCAGCGGTGGTTGGTTGCGTGGGAAGATGGTAATCGGGTATGAATTCCATTGCGTCCAGCATTCTTGTAAAATGCAAGAGACTTGGTTTTGCTTGGTGGTAAGCTGCATGCATCCCCTTTTTAAGACTTGATGTGGTTGGCAGTCGCTCTTTGATAGCGGGCTGCTCCTGGTAATTAATCTTGAGTAATCACATGACTGGACTGTTCAGACCCATGTCATCAGATAGATGACTTGCATTCACTGATGATCACCCCGCAATTTCTCTCAACTTGGATCTTGCCCGTTGAGTGCTTTGTATTTTCTCGAAGTGTATTCACTACTCCTCCAGATCTCGCCACCTAGGTGGCTTGTCTATAAAAGCACGCTGTCTCCGTCTCTCTTCTTCCTTTATCCTAGACAGACAATAGAGACAATAGAATCAATGAGACTCAACCCTTCTCCCTCCTACACTATCTTACTACCCCCTGCGTACACGCCCCGTTAAGCGAATTCCTTAACTTTTTCTATAAAGCAGAGAATCTCATTATTAACCTAAACCGCAAAGCTCTAATTAATATATAGAAGCACTTTATCGGCCGCTTTCCTGAGTCCGTCCATATTAATAATCTGACTATGTCGCCGTCTTAGCGCTCCCTCGGGAGGCCCCTGAACCATGGTTTCGGGGGGTGTTGGACCACTAACCGCCATTCTTAGCGGCCCGGAGCCCCTAGATGGGCGATACCGGGGCCAAAAGATCGCGGGTGGAGTTAATTAGAATTGAACTAAAATTAGATTCGCGTAGAAAGAGTTGTTTTTTGTATTTATCTATAATAAGTCACTTATTAAATCTTTCAAGCACTCTATCATATTTTTTTTTTCGGCTTGAAGGAGAATCGCTCGATTTATTTCGGTATTATTATAGTCGTCTAGATTAACTATCTTATAAAATACTTTTCTTACTATTTTTTGCAAGCTTTAGTATGCTTTAATAAAATATGCGAATATAGTAGAAGGAAAGAAATAGGGGGGAAAAAAACTGAGTTAATCAGTTGGGGGTTTAGGCTTACTCTTTTTATTTTGTGTAAATGCGACTTGTTAGCGCGGGTGAATAAAGCCCCGAAGGAAGACTGAATAGGGCGGCAAGCTGCAAATGCAGCGCCTGGTGACCACCGGGATACAATTGCTGTTGTATGTTTTTTTCATTTTGTTGTTCCTATTTTTAAATCAACTATTTCATTTTTCAATATTGAATGAATATCATGTTCTGTGCATATCTTGGCAGTCTCCTGGGATTTTTTGTGGGAGACGATCAGTTCGTATTCGCTTCTATAATTGGTTTAGATTAGCCTCATGATATTCATTAATCAACTCACTGTGTTTCTTTTATAATCATCACTTTCCCTACATCCCCCGTACTTTGTAGAATAACTGTTTAATATTCAACCTATAAAACAGACACATATATTACATTTTTAAACCCTTCTTTGACCATAAAGCAACCATGACAGTCTTGACACTACCCAAGGAGTTAAGAGAAGTATTCTCAATTGGCTTCGAACCCGAATATAACGAAACCGGCGAAAGTATTGGAGTTGACTTCGAACCCTACGAACAATACGAAGATCCTGAGGAAACCTCAGATTGGTTCCGCATGTGGACTGGCAACGAGGCAGTTGATGGTAGCAAGTTGCGGATGTTCGGCTCGACGGGCAGCGGTGATTACGCGGGCTTCTGGCTCACCCGGCCAAATGTTATGGTTGTGGAGCAGCCAGTCGTGTTCCTTGGCTCGGAAGGAGAGCACGGGGTGATCGCACGAGATCTGGCTGACTTACTTTGGATTTTTGCGAATGGATCCGGCCCGATGGAAGCTCTCGAGAACCCTGGACGACAAAACGACGCGAACCAGGCGTTCCACGATATTGCCCAGCGATACGCGGCAAACAGGAAGCGTTCTACAGCGCAGATTGTGGCTGATGCCCAGAGGGAATTTCCGGATTTTAAGGACATGATTGCTTCGCTCATTCGATAGTTGAACTCGGTATGGAATGGACGATCTGGGGTATTTCATTAGTTCAACATACTGAACGATGAGATTGGAAACTTGAGTTCTGATATCTAGATGTGGTGCTATTCTTTCACTTTCTTTGCCAGGGTAACATACTTTATTTTTGTCGCTGTTTATCTTTTTTGCTGTTTAACGTCTCATTATTTTAAATGCTCAAGAACAAATAGTATTCAGACAATACAGACGCTATATTTCCTACACTCATCTCACACGCGTTCAACAAACTCCTCCCTAGGCTTGTCATCACATTCATTCAACTCCTGAAGATCAACACGAGGCCGCTCATTTGCTTCCTGCAGTTCTTGCATGATACGGCCATGCGCACGCCAAACCGGCTTGGTCTTGAACAACGAGTCCATCGCCTCGAGGGGCACACTCTTCGTTTCCGGGATGAGGAAGAACACAAAGATCGAGGACGCAATCATGAGGCTCGCAAAGAAAAAGTAGACCCCGTACCCCATCGTGGCGAACATCTGTGGCGTGAAGCGCGAGACAATGAACGTCCATAGCCACAGACTGGCGGCGGCCAGGGCCTGTGCCAACGAACGGATATTGGCGTCGAACATTTCCGAGTTCAAAACCCACGGCGTGCCATTCCACGACGGACTGTAGAACAGGGTGTACAGATAGAAGAAGAAGATTGCCATTATTCCAGCACCGTCTAACTCGGAGGTTTCGTTCTCGGCAGGGTTTTTGATTTTGACGTAGGCGCCGATGATCCAAAGACAGACTGATCCACCGACTCCGCCCCAGATGAGGAGGGGACGGCGTCCAACGTGGTCGATGAGAAACCATAGCCAGGCGATGGTTCCGGTGGACTTGATGACGCCGAAAATACCGGACATGATCTGGTTGAGGGAACCAGTGATTCCCATGCTTTTGAACACTGTATGGTTGTAGTAGTTGATGGCATTGACCCCAGTGCCATTTTGCCAGAAGAAGAGCGAGCTACCGATGAAGAGACGCCACATAACAGCGGGGTTTGTGCCGGCTGCCTGGAATGGTTTCCAGAAGCCCATGCCAATCTTAGCATTCTGGTCCTCAAGAGCGCCGTTGATAGCGGCGACTTCTTCCATGATGTACACATCGGACTCGGGCAGCTGGCGGATCCAGCACAGGCTCTGCATAGCTTCCTCCCTGCGGCCACGACTGAAAAGCCAACGAGGGGACTCCCGGATGAAGAATGAACATCCAATGAGAAGGAGACCAGATGGAATCAGCTGTACTGCAAACGGGATAATCCACTGCTTATAGCCCTCGGGCAGAGTATCCGAAACCCCAAACTACATAAACGTGTCAAACAAAATCGGCTATAACTGAGAGGAGGGAACACATACGTTGATCCAGAAGCCAACCATGCCCCCAAGCTGCCATCCCAAGTCATATATGCCAACCAGACGACCGCGAATGGCCGGTGGCGACAACTCAGAGATATAAATCGGAGTGAGGTTAGAACCAGAGCCGACACCTAGCCCCGCCAGCACGCGTCCAAAATACATGATAGCGAGGCCACGCTCCCCATTCGCACCCATCATGATCCCGGCCCCAAATGTAAAGACAATTGCGGTAATCCAGAGGCCCCATCGCCGGCCTAGGAAGTACCCCATAGGGTAGGCTAGGAGGGCACCAAAGAATGCACCGGCCTGGTAAAGACAAATAATATTGGCGATGACACGGTTTTGTTCTGCTTCATCCCATTGATCAAAGTGAAATTCACTGCGAAAGGAATCCAATTCAATGGTTTGACCGATGAAGGCGCTGTCGTAACCGATCATCAATGAGGCACATGATGTGACGATGGCGAGCATCCAAACCCGCCAGTTGTAGACCTGTTGGGGGGTAGGGCGGTCTTCAATTACAGTAAAGATACTCATGGCGAATGGAATGAGGTTCTTACGAGCAAAGGGCAAGGGGGGGGACAGGAGAGGGTATTATGTGCAGTAACCGTTCCTAGTTGATGTGCGAGGGAGGAGGTTTATTATTTACCCTACCAACCTCGGGATCTCATTCTCCGTTGGGGGATGACTGGAGAGTCCTTTTGCATGTTGGAGAGCGTCCGGAATTCCGAGGTCGAGAACGCTGCGAACTCAATTCATTTAGAGTCTAATGCGGGGTAAGACAGAATCCGCGATAATTATCAAATCCCTAGATAGCTTGGAAGCTCGCCATAAACATCACGTTCGGAAAGTTATGCCACTAGGGGGTGCTTGCTGCGACTAGCGATGCTATGGTAGTTTTAAATCTGCAGTCTTTGGAAGTTCATTTAGTGATCTTCCCGGATATCATAGTTGGGTAGCATATGCATATAAATAGCGCCCAATGTTGTAGATCTAGGGTTAAGCTGCAGCATCCGGGGTAATTGGGGAAGGTAATAAATTGGAATAGAACACTGATGACCTACGGAATGCACATAACTGGACTGAAATACATCTAACCGAGTGTCAGTATAATCACGAAGTGTTGTACGCTCTCCCTGCTTATGCGTACACCATCATGCTGGGGTCCTGTGGATTGAGGCCTCTTTGATGGCTAGTTCTGCTGGGGCATTGTAGAGTGAAGGTCCATAAGACGGCCATAGAACGTCCGAAACTCAGTTTAAATCGGAGCTTTATATCCCGTGGGGCCATAAGATGGCCGAGATCTATGGCTCCAGGTGAAGGCATTCGATATCGGGCGAGTCTAGCAATGATGTGACCGACATGGAAGGGCACAATGCACAAGAGGCATGAAGGAAACCAGGACACTGCCAACAGTATTCCGCGCAAAAGATATTTGTTTATTTAGTTACTTAGTCTAGTGATTCTTAAGTCTTTGAGTTCGATTCTATCAAGATATTTTATTTTAATCATTGCGTGTCTTAGTTGTGTTCGGGAGTAGTTGTGGTCGGTCATGAGTTTCCCAATAGAGGTTTATTGTCCACAAGTTCATATTCGGACAGCACATTTCCAAAATATGAAGGAGAATTATTTGTGGACAACTCAATATAGGTAGATGAACATATAACACTCATATCTCCATGTTTACAGCTTATGATGTTTCGCTGCCCCCCTAGCCTTCAGTTTCTCAAACACCCTTATCTGAGCCTCATCCTCCAACGGCGCAAACTTCACTTTAACGAACCCTTGTCCCCGATCATAATTGGGCCCTATCTCAAAACACTCTCCACTCTCTTCATTATCGCCGAGGAGGTGGGCGCAGACATCCACGACCCCAGAGAGTGGTGTCAGCAAACCCTCCGCTTCAAGCGACTCATAATAGCTACCGGTGGAGATGTTTGTTCGTATAGCATTCGGATTAAATGAATTAAGTGTAATTCCTTCAGCCAACAGGGCCTTGCCCGCCGACCGGACTAACCCGGTGATAGCATGTTTGGATGCTGTATAGATGGGAACGGCTGGGCTGCAGTACACACCGCAAACAGAGCCGGCCATTATCACTGAAGGCGCAGGACATCGTTAATATCCAAGTAATACAACGAGCGACAGATAGAATTGGTATGTGTTTGTCATCTAAGGACCGTACCTTTCCCTCGAAAGCCATAGTGATTCCGCTCCTGGTGACGGAACTGCTGGATTGCTAGGGCAAAGGTGTACATTGCACCGGCTACATTCACATCCAGCACCTGTAGGTTGGGTTTCTCGAAGGCTGTCGATAGTGACGAGGAGGGTTGCGGGAGCCAGACATTTTCACCAATCCCCGCAATGGGAAAGACGTAGTCGACTCGACCGAACAGCGAGACAGCGCGTGAGAATGCTGCTAGTTGGGACTCCCAGGAAGTAACGTCGACTACACTGTAGAACCCGTTCGTCTCCTTGGCTATGCTCTCAGCGCCAGCTTCGTCCTGATCGGCGATATATACCCTGATATTCTTTGAGGCAAGCATCAGCGCAACAGCTCGGCCTATGCCGCTGGCGCCTCCCGTTACAAAGGCGGTTTCTTTGGAAGTAGCCATGGATGGATGCTTGTCATGCGAGGAGGAACCAACAAAAAAGTGCCTAAAGATTTAGGAAAGCCAGGCGGGATGCATTTAATGAAGCTTGCCTTCCATAAAAGAATGTTACTACAAGCAACTCCGAAAGAGGGGAAGAAGTGAGAGTTAAATGCCGGAGTCCCGTGGCGGGTAACGGGACCCCGAAGTAATCATCTACAGACTAACAGAAGTTGTGAAAAAGTTGAATGAATGTGTACGACCCCATCAAAAGACTAAGCCACTTTCTCCTCCTCTTCTTCATCCTGTTTCAAAGTCCACAAAGAGATCATAGTTAGGTGAATCTTACATTAAATCCGAGCTACAGACCTGTACCAGTCACCTCGCCTGCAGCCGCACACAACTCGGCACACGCACTCGGCCAGGGTTGATTGTTGCGCCAGAATTCCCTCACTACCTGCTCTCTTCCCGGCATGCCTCGCCTCGGCAAGCAATTTAGCCAGTCCCAATGACACTTCTCCTTATATCCTTGCTCCTTCCAGTCGTTCAAGTCCTGTTCTGGAGCTGTTATCATGGTTGGAAGAACCCTGACCAGCACTGGATCGTGCGCGATGGTTGTAAGCACTGATGGCGACTCGTCGAGTTGTCTCAGCTGGTCAATCGTTTTCTGTGCAGTGGCCGGATCTGTGTAGGCCGATGACACAAGTGTGGAGATGCGATGGAACGGAGTCTTGCAAAGATCATCCGGGGAGTGCGTGTGCTCCGGGTCCTGCGGGTGATGCTGGGTGAAGACCTCCGCTGGACACATGGAGGGAAAATGCTGATCTTGGTCCAAGACTCCGTCGGGTATGTGTCTAGGTAGTGGATAGCCTGGTGATGGCCTAAGACAACTGCTGGAATGACAGGCGTCCCCGCCCAGCAAAACGAACGTGCTTTTAGGGCTGGGGGATGTTCGAACAAGACCGCACATATGGCCGAGGCAGTGACCAGGGGTGTCTTTGAAGATCAAATAATTCTCAAGTCAATGATTTGAGGGGAATAGGAGCAACGGTAAGTTCACATCTTACCAAGGAGGTAGAATGATCCATCGGAGAAGAAGTCTAAAGCGCGAAATCCGCCGATAGTAAGCTGCGAGGACGAGAAATCTATCTCCTGCACCTCTCGGTTTGCGAATGCATCCGCTGAAACTGGCGATGTCGGATTTTCAGGATATCCTGGCAGCAGTCCAGGCGATGCTTTAAAGCCAGGACCGACAATCAGTCTTGTGGACGGCGGAAACAAAGCCATATTGCCAGTGTGATCCCAATGGTAGTGTGACCAGACTACCGCCGCTATAAGATCTGTTTAGCAACGTCGCTGAGACAAACTGAGGTGGGCTCACATATTTCGCTTAGCTGAACACTATTCTCTTCAAGGACCTCTGTAACGTCTTTGTCCACCCGGATGCCCAGGACAGCTTGACGCCGTCCAAGACGATTGAGGACAACTCCAGGCAGGTTCCAATAGTCTTTGCGTACCCCGAGGTCAAACATGATCTTTTTTTCGGACTGTGCATGCTCGATGAGGAACGCGATATCGGGAACCTCCAATTGCTCTTGACCCTGTTGGACTGGTTTGATGAAAGAGCGTGCTGGCATGGAAAATCTGCAGCCTTGGTCGACAATTCGAAGTCTGGCAACGGAGTTCGACTGTGGGATGTCCAAGGATGTATCCGACATATTGAAAGCGATACTGGCAAAACAATGGCTGAATGAATCATTCGCCATGAAAGAGAAGAAGAGCGACGTATACATACCCCACTCCAACCATGTAAGAATCATGACGGAGTTCCGTTCTCTGGTCTAGGCGGAACAGGAACCCCGAGGGTTGTCTGGATTCATGCAAGTTCGGTGTTCAGCAATCGTCCGGACGTTTGGACCTAGAGATTGGATCGATGAACTTGCTCCGGTCATCCGGGTTCATTTACTTCACCGGCCTCGGTGTGAGCGAATAGTCCACACCATTCCCTCTGAGAAGAATATAAGCAAGTAGCCTGCACACAATCCTCAACTTTCCCTTGACAAGTGCCTCTATCTCACCAGCCAATTCTACCATTCTCGTCTTGCAGTTTTATCTACCATACCCACGAAACCACCACCATGACCGGCAAAGACGCTCTATCCCCATCCGACAAGTTAGCCATGGGCTTGGAGATGCAGAAGCAATTCTTGAGTGAAGAAACATTCAACAAAATGAAAGCCAGTCGGGTATGTCTTCCAATCGCGACTCACAGAGCAATACAATACCCCCGCTAACGTGCCATCAGCGAGATGATCTCCCATCCCGTGTTAGTGCAGAGTTCATCGCCGATATCTGCTTTTCCGGCTATGCCCGTCCGGGTCTTACATTCCGGGAACGGTCCCTAATGAATCTGGCTATGCTCACGGCATTGAACCGTGGGCCCGAATTGCGGTCTCATATGCGAGCCGCGAGATATAATGGCTGGACTGAAGAGCAGATTGTTGAAGCCTGTAGACATGCTATGATTTACTGTGGAGTGCCGGCTGGCAGGACAGCATTGGCAATCGCAAGTGATGTGTTTGCCGAGCTGAACGCCGAGAAGGAGGGTTAAGCTGTTGATTTAAGGAGAGTTTGTTAGCCTGGGTGAAGAGAGAAATGCAATTCCACCGCAGTTAACCCCAATATCTACATCATGATAATAAACCTACCTCGCGTATAGTAGCTCGTTGTTTGAAACATCTGCCTCCTACCAAAGCATTCAAAGTATTGTCGTTCGTGTTGGAATATAGACCCATGACTGGGCGTATATATATCATGAAATGCTTCCCACGCGGGTGGCCGGGATCTTGGTTAGGGGCAATTGTTAACATACTCAAGACTCAAATAAGAACATTATGGTGGTATAGTCACCCTGGCGATTGTGCAATTTGACTAATATGCAGGAGGAGCATAAAGAGTGTCTCCTATCAAACGGAATAGTTGAGAGAGAGGAGCCAAGATACAGATCATGGTGTTTTGAGAGAGAATATGGAATGGGCAAACTATGTGCGCAGAGACTAGGCGAGCGATATGATTTATATTTTCTCCGAGGCGACAGCAGCACCAAATTCACCATACGCAAGGGAAGATACACAACTCTGCAGCCTTTCTAAAGACGTGCCTTCTGCAAAATCATCACACTCCATATCCATGTAGCCAGAGGGGGACATCTGGCGGGGCACAATGCCCAATGTTCGTCCTGCACAAGAAACGGTTTTAGTGTCTGAGCTGAGTTTGTGATTGATGATGTGAAGATGGCCTTACCATTAATGGACGTGTCGGTTATCAATCGCATCACAGCAGAGGCAGCATCATCTGTAGTAGCCCAGTCTAATCCCTTGGCTTTGAGATGACTGCTGGCATTGTGTACAAAGGTGTCTGGAAGGATTCCAGTAGCCACATACCTGACCGAGGGTCAGAGCTGGTAACTATTTTCTCACGCGATGGGATGGACTCACCAGGGAGCGAGACAGTTCACTCGAACCACTCCCTTTCGTCTCAGACACGTCATCAATCCTCTGACTCCGTGCTTGGCAGCGGAGTACACCGAGGAGCCCTGTGTGTCGATATAGCCCATGATGCTGGAGTTTAAAATGAGGCAGCGGTCCCGGGGTTCCTGATGGTGGAAGTACCATCCTGCTAATTTGGCCGTGTACATCACACCAACCAGATTGACGTCAAGCGCTTTGGTATCGGGCTTCCTAGGCTCATCGTCACCGAGACCTACAACACTAATCAGAGACTATACAGAGACTAGAGTGTAAACGTGATATTGGACAAATAAGGCAGACCTTCGAGGACATCAGGGCCATAGATTCCTGCATTTGCAATGACAACGTCGATTCCCCCAGTAGGGGACTTTCCCCTGGCCACCTGGAAAAGGCGGACCTGGTCCTCCCAGCTGGTGACATTGCACTTCACGAAGTAGGATCTGTGTTGTGCCAGCTTAGTTCCGAGCCCACCTTGAGGTATGGGGTCGAATACCTGCTGGACGAATAAGAGTCCGGAGGAGGATTGATATCACCGTTGACCACAAAAGCGCTGTTGGCACTGTTAGTAAATCTGCTCATAGCGTCATGCGCTTTTTGACACTACTGACCCTGCTTTTACAAGCGCCTGGACAAACCCCAGACCAAGCCCACTGCTTCCTGAGTGACACCGATTTCTATTAGTCCTCGACTGCACAACCCATGCACAATGTTGGAGAAAGAAACACTCGCTTACCTCCGGTCAAAACGACTGTTTTCCCCAAAACTCTCTTTGTATCGACAGCTAATTGACAGTCGACGGCGAGGTTGACATAGTTTCCTAATCCCATGATGAAGATATAACTAGACAATAAAGTAGTGCGGAGAACATGCGTGAGATGGAGTGATGTGATGTGTGGCCAGGAAGAAAGTGCCGACCATCTCTATATTTACTCGATCTATACGCGACCCCCAAATAAACTGATCAACGTAGAGCCTCCGGAACTCCGTCACTGGCGAGTGGGTCTGCAGGATTGCCCGGAATTGCAGTCCACCACCCCGCATTCTGATCAGACCCCCACATCACTAGTGCCGCGGGGAAGTAGAGACTAATGAAAGATGACAGTAGCCGGGTACATGCGAGTAATCCAATGCGGGATGAAAAAATATTGGTAACTTTTGTCTTGGGCTAGTGGTGCTAGGGTGCGGTCTCCGAAACGTACTATGAGACGGAAAAAGGGTGAACACACGCAAGTGTCTTAACTATAAATTCAACTCGCCTTTCTAAATTAGAGTATTCTGGAGATAATTTACCCCAGAAACTGATCAATCGTCTCAATGATGAAAGCCCTTGTTTTCCGCGGCCCCTACGATGTGAGGTTGGAGGAGAGAGATAGTAAGACTCAGACACGAGGTTTACTGAATCATATTCTACGTATATACTTATTGCCAGTGATTCCGCACCAGTCCCCAGTGTGATACACCCAACAGATGTCATTATCAAAACGATATCTGCGGCTTTATGTGGGACGTATGAATGGTCTTCTCTGTCCCTTGTAATAGTACCAACCCTACTGACCATCAATATGCCACCATAGGGAACTACACCGTTATCGTGGTCATTCCAAGATTAACATGGAGCCGGGTTATGTCTGTGGACATGAGGGGGTTGGAACCGTCCACAAAGTGGGAAGCCAGGTCAAGAACTTCACTTCTGGAGATCATGTCATTGTTCCGTGTATCATCAGCTGGTAAGTAAAGCCATGCCGCGCAGGTGGAACAAATTCGTTAACCCTGTCGCACCTTCAGCAAAGAATGTTTCCACTGCAAGCGAGGGGTTCACGGGCGATGCAAACAAGTCGAGACCTTTGGCGTTCCTGCTCTGGACGGCTCGCTAGCTCAATATTTCCGCGTTCCTCTGGCCAACAGAAACTTGTATCGGCTTCCAGAAGATCAAGATCTTGGTGAACTTGCCGTCCTGATGACAGATATATTTCCCACAGCGTAAGTCCAGTTCCTTCCTGGTGAAGAGTTCCGCAACTCATGATGTTAGGTACAATGGGGCAAAGCAAGCGTTCCAAGATACACCACCCGATGAATGGAAGAACATGGCCATCGCGGTTATCGGCTGTGGTCCTGTTTCCTTGTGCGCAATTATTGCAGCCCGGGAGTATAAGCCGGCACGGATATTTGCTATTGATTCGAACCCTCATCGGCTGGAACTTGCAAAAACCATCGGGTGTTTGCCTATCAACTTCCATTCAGAAGACCCGAAGGATATCATTAACCAGGCCACCAACAGTAACGGTGTCCATGCTGTCATTGAAGGAGTGGGACTGAGCCCAGCGTTGAGAACAGCATATGATATTATTTGTCCTGGAGGAAAGATCAGCTCGTTTGGTAAGAGTATCCATATTGGACTAGACAATTGTGCCTATAGTGACTTTACAACAGGGGTTCACAATGGTGAGTTGCCATTCACCGCAGCCGAGTGTTATGATAAAGACATCCACATCCGATTTGGGCGTTTGCCATTGCACGCAGTATTCGAGGACGCCCTTGCAGTGCTTGTTCGGAACAAAGATCTGATAACGAAGCTGAGCTTGATTGACTTAGTCGTTCCAGCCCTGGACGAGTCTTTCAGCGACGCCCTATCCCGATTTGAAAAGGGGGAATTGACAAAGGTAGTTTTCAAACCCAATGGGCTCTGTTTGGATTAGCTGTAAATCAATGCTACGTGTCATATGTGCATGTCGGTTCACGAGGTGGTATGTGACTACTTAGAATAAAGGAAGAGTATTTTGGCAGTCTTGAGAGAATTCTACTGAAGCCTATGTGAAACGATAGATGCGAATATACTGACTGTGTTTGTCCCATCCTAGATTCTATAATAGCTGTAATTGCCATAATCGGAATAGAATTTCACCAGAGATGCCCCTTCATTCAGACCACTCAGGTGGACTTACTACCCATGCCATCAACACTAAATCCCTCTTGATCCAGTTCTTTTCCGTTTATCACAAGGGCCTGTGCAGGCGATGTAACTGTGATAATTCGCGCTGGTCTGTCCTGAGAAGGATTAGTCCAGCGGTGCATGGTCTGACGTTGGACCACAACATCCTGTTTTGCGATGGGGCCACGTTAGTAGCAACTTCAGACATAGAACGGTCAAACACTTATAGTGGATGTGATTTTTTTTTTTCAACGGAGCACGAAAACAATGAGGGGAATTGCCAGTATTCAAGTACATACCCCAGGTGATAAACGAAGAGACTCTCCCGAGTCCAGCTCCAGTTCAAGCTGCCCTTCAACGACGACAACGAAGTCCACCGAGAGGGTCCGATGCATGCTGGTGTGAACTCCTGGGCTGAAGTTCACGGTGGTAAAGGTCATACCTCGCTCGTTGACGATGCGATTGCCCGTATGGATATAGGACGTTGGGCTCGCCGCATCGTCGGTAAGAAAGCCATTCAGGTCAATGTCGCCTTGCATTTTCAACGGCAACTCATCAGTCACATAGTTGAAGGTCACAGCGTAGCCTCCTCGGTCACGGTACAGCCGTGGTGCCCGCTGCGGCACGAACCTGGACTTCCCATTGTTGTCAACCGTTGTGATTATGCGCGCGCTGTTGGGCATGCCATAGGTTATGTCAGGTAGGAGGCCAGAGGAAAGGGTCTGCTGTTGTTTAGAGTCTGCCATGTTGTGGATGGAGAATATGTCCGACGTATGGTTGAGAATATATATTTGATATAGGCCAACCTCCGTTCGAGAGAAGCGAATAGACAGCCTTTTATAGAATATGAACCGGACCTTACACAGGTATCATCCACAGCAAAAAGTACATACACACTACTTATAGCAATCATTACCACACGTGGAGAAGAAGGCACAATACCGACGAGAGACCTAGACTACGCAACTCCGGATTGCTAGATGAGAATGTACAATCCCGTCCGGGGGGAATGGGATAGATGACGCGGTCATCAATCCCGGTGGTTACAAAGGTCCAAATCCCGCAATTCACGAATTTGTAAAGCTCTATTCAATCGGATTCCTATCACCATCGGCTTTATACAGCCAAGCGACCACCATCCACCGGTAGATTGACACCAGTAACAAACGCCGCCTCATCGCTAGCCAAGTACACTGCGGCTTTCGCAATGTCATTAGGCTCAGACATCCGTCGCAGGGGCACCGATAGCGCGAACTTTGCCCTCTCCTCAGGTGTATCGGGAACACCGCTGAACATCTCCAACAAGCCTGTAGCACCCCGAAGTGGGCAAATAGAATTGACCCGGACCCCTGCCGGGCCATATTCTGCGGCCAATCCCTGTGTAACCTGTGTCCTTGGTGTCAAGATTGATATCTACCAACAAGAACATACCACAGGGTATATAGGCTTACCGTGTTCATAAAACCTTTTGTACCTCCATAAAACACCTGACCCGGTCTGACACGCGTGCCTGCAACCGACGAGGTACCAAGATACACCCCCGAGCCCTGCTGCACAAAATAGGGCATGATAACGGAGACACTCAGGTAGATACTTTTGACATTGACTGCGAGAATCTTATCAAATTCAGCTTCTGAAACTTCCAGGCTTGGCTGCTTCTTGTATGTGGTTCCTGCGTTGTTAACCACGATGTCGAGCTTTCCGAACTTGGACGTGGCTAGCTCCAGGCCCTTCTCCCAGTCGCTCCTGTTCGTAACGTTGAATTCTAGAAAGGTGGCAGAGCCGCCGGAGTCGCCTTGTTTGGCCTCGATTTTTTTGACGATTTCAACTCCATTGGCGACCGCGATGTCGGCCACGAGGACGTGGGCTCCTTCAGAGACAAACCCGTCGGCGATGGCTGCTCCAAAGCCTGAGCCTGCTCCAGTGACGAGTGCAATTTTTCCCTCCAGACGTCCCATGGTTATTGTATGAGATTTTGGTTATGTATTGTTGTGTTGGTGTTCCTGGATCGTAGGCGTAGTAGACTGGCACATCAAAAGATAGTCCAGGGATGTAAATTTGAAGTGTGATAAAAGGTTTCTTCGAGCATGCAGCCTGCAATAAATATTCCAGCTGCGTACTGTCCGACCAAAATACCGACGCTTCCGATTGTTGCATTGATACTCAACATCGTTCTCCCTAGAAAAGGAACTCATCCTAAGCTTGCATCTTGGCTACCGGAGCCCCGGAATTCCAGAGGCGAATTGGGGTTACTCTCTGCTATAATTTACGGAACCCCGAGAACCTTAAACACCAGTGGTCCAGTTCCTGGGGAGAATATATCCATCGCCAAGGAGAGCGTGCATTTAGCCCAGGTTCGAAGGGCTCGGTGCGATGGATTCTGCTGTCTTGTGCGGAGTTGCGGTGGTCAGAGAAAAGATTCCCCGTAGAAAAGAAACCAACCCAACTACTATATATATGTTTTTATTATTTCAATATCTTATCCCCCAAACTCGACAACCATATCAAGTTGACCACTGTTAACCATGGATCCCCTCCAGAACATCACCAGCGTTGGTCTCATCGGCCTGGGTGCCATGGGCTTGCCCATGGCGATCAACCTCGCCCAGAAGTTACCCGCGCACATTACATTGCAGGTGTATGATGTCTTCCCAGCGGCCGCCAATGCGCTCTGCACCAAGTATCCCGGAAAGGTCCACCAGGCAGCCAACCCTGCCGACCTCGCCTCGAAATCAGTACGAACCCATCAGTGCTCTATCTCTCTCTCTCTCTCTCTCTTTCTCTCTACTAACCGGATATTCCAACCCAGTCCATCATCCTAACCATGCTCCCCGGCGGCTCCGACGTGCATTCGGTATTTGTATCCGGCCCCAATGCCATCAGCTCCGTCGACCTCGCGGACAAACTCCTCCTGGATTGCTCCACCATCGACACCACCAACACTCTCGCCGTCAAGGCGCATATCTCCACCCACTCCCCATCGGCCTCCTTCTACGACGCCCCCGTGTCCGGCGGTTCCATTGGCGCCGAGCGCGCAACCCTAACCTTCTACCTCGGCTGCCACGCAAGCGATCCCAACCTGCCGCTCATCACGGCCATTCTGCGCTACGTCGGCAACGAAAAGGCGTTTATCCCGTGTGGCGGGCCGTCGATGGGGTGTGTGGCGAAGACGTCGAACAATTACATCTCGGGGCTTCTTGGCATCATTGTGAGTGAGGCGATGGATATGGGGATCCGCGGTGGGATTGATCCGCGGCTGCTGGCGGAGGTGATTAAGAGCGGAGGGGGCCAGAATACGGTGGCCGAACGGTGGAATCCGGTGCCTGGGGTGGTGCCGACGGCGCCGTCGAGTCATGGCTATAAGCCCGGGTTTAAGGTTGGGCTGATGCGGAAGGATATTGGGTTGGCGGTGGAATTGGCGCGGAAAGGAGGCTGTAGGAATCTCTTTGGGCAGCAGGCTCATGATGTTTTTGCGAAGATGGAGGGGATGGACGAGTTTAGGGAGTTGGATTCCAAGGCGGTTTATCGGTATTTGGGGGGGATTGAGGATTGGCAGAAGATGTTTCCGGATGCTTAAGCTCGGCTTATCTAGAAAGGTATCTCTCAATGTCATTATTGTGTTATGGAGAATTCACCCCGTTTCCTTGAGGTACTATCAGTAGAAGTAGGAGAGAGCAGATTGTCTCCAGCAATGCTACAACAACTACGAGTGTGAAACTGTAATGACCTAAGGTCTCAGGAGTGATTTTCTACAAAACTGTACGGATCCCTATACTGCTCGAGTATAGTCCGCTGAATGGCAGTTAATTGAGTTGTTACCACAGCATAGAAGTAACAAAAAGACATGGAATATATTTCCTGGACAATTCAATTGGTTCTAACTACCACTCTATACTATCTCTCTCACTCCATGGCAAAAGTATCATACCTCCGCCCCTCAATCTCCTCGCATTTCTCCCGATACTCCGGTGCACCTCCAGTATACCGCATAATCACCCGCCGATCCCTGCCCTCAATATTGCGATTGATGCCCGTCAACCACGAGTCCGCATGATTGACCAGATGATCCCTCCCGGTGGCTTTCACATGGTTAGTCCAGTTCTTGACACCCTGGCGCGTGGCCTCAATGCACCCGAGCCCCTTCTTGTTCATGTGATCCAGCAAGCGAGCCAGCCAGAGGATGGTGAACTCGCACGACCGTGGAATGTTGCCCAGCGAGGTATGTGGGCCAGCCACCATCAGCATATTGGGGAAGCCCTCGACGGAGACTCCCAGGTACGTGTGTGGGCCTTCCTTCCAATACTCTCTCAGCGAGCGACCCGCTTTGCCACGGATGTCAATGTCGTTGAACGCGCCGGTCACGGCGTCGAACCCAGTGGCGTAGATGATGATATCGACCTCGTACTCCTTCGCGGTGGTCTGCACCCCCGTTTCGGTGACGGTGGTGATCGGGGTTCCGCCGGGGTTAGGAGTATTATCGATCAGTTCCACGTTGGGCTGGTTGTAGACCTCGTAGTATCCGCTCTCCATGGGCATGCGCAAGGCGCCACAGCCGTGATCGGTGGGGATCAGCTTCTCCGCGACTTTCGGGTCGTGGACTCTGCCCCGGATCTTCTTGGTCATGAACTCGGTCAGCAGATTGTTCGCGTCCTGGTCGTAGAGCATGTCGCGGAAGTTTCCTTGCCAGATACCGAACCCGGGAGAGGCGTAGAGATGCTCGTAAAAGGCTTCGCGTTCCTCGTCGGTCACCTCGAGGGTTCCACGGGAGTCGGGAGTGTGCATGAAGCCTGCGATGCTCTGGGAACAGCGCTTGAAGATCTCGGGGTAGCGCTGGCGAATCTTTGCCATCTCTTCCTTGGAAATCGGTGAGTTGTGCAGTGGAGCACACCAGTTGGGACGGCGTTGGAAAACGTACAGCTGGCCGGCGGTTTTGGCGACTTCGGTAATCGTCTGTGGATGTTTCACCCGTCAGAGGAGAAAAAAATTGGTGATAGACAAAAGATTTCAAGGTTTCCTGGGAAGACATTACCTGCACGCCTGTGGCCCCAGTCCCGATCACCGCGACTCTTTTCCCAGCATAATCCAGCCCTTCCTTCGGCCATCTCGCCGTGTGTGTCCATTGACCCTTGAACCTCTCAATGCCGTCCATCTTCGGCATGCACGGCTTATTCAGAGGGCCAACAGCGGTGATGAAGAACTTCGTATCGAATGTCTCCCCATTGTCGATCTCGACCGTCCAGCGCTTATCCGCATCGCGATATGTCGCCTTCGTAACGCGGCTGTGAAGCTGAATTTGATCCCGCATGTTGAATTTGTCCACCACGAAATTGATGTATTTTTCCGTCTGGGGCTGGGGTGAAAAGTGCTCGGTCCAGTCCCATTCATCGAGCACCTCCTGGGACCACGAGTAGCCGTAGCTGTAGCTCTCCGAGTCGAAGCGCGCACCGGGATAACGGTTCCAGAACCAGACTCCACCGACGCCATCGCCGGCTTCCAGGATCTTCACCTTCATGCCGAGTTTGAGGGTGTGGTATAGCATGGCGACGCCGTTGATGCCCGCGCCGATGATGAGGGCGTCGTACGTGTTTGGTGGGACCTTTGAGCGGTCATGTTGTTCGCCGATGCTGCCCATGGTGGCAGGAATTGCTTTCCAGTAGTTGGGGATAAATGGGGAGGAAGTAGTTGAAGGAGCGGCCTCTGTTGTTTCTTTACTGTGATGAACTTTGTATCTTCCTTGTACGCTGACTGAGATTCGACTCCTGTCTATATAGGTAGCCTTTAAACACCACCAGCCCATCGGATGGTGCTATGGAGTTCCGGAGTATAACTTGTTCGATCAACAACGGAGTCCGGAGACGTGACTAAGATCCGTAGCGGAGTTCCGGATGCCCCAGACGTTTGAACCAGAGGCATCTGCGGGGAAAAAGAACTGGAACAGTCTGTGTTTTCCATTCCAGGGATCATCTAATCCAAATCAACTAAAATGGGTCACCCCCGTAACAGCGAAGAACATCATGCCAAACTCATCCAAGTCCCCAATCCAGTCTCCCACGCGCCTCTCTCTGTCCAGCGCCCCCCCTCCCCCCAGCTTGACTTTATCCGGCCAGAATTCCTCAATCCGTAGCAGCGCCGTCCTGCCATCCGGGCCTTCCCACCCCCCCAGAAACCGTTTGTATTCTCTGCGCCATCCGGCCTCGCCATCGGAGAGGTCCACGCCCCCAGCACTACACCTCACGCTGGCGTTCCACAACGTTTTAGTTGCAGGCGCGGGGAGATTTCCGATTTCATCCGCATTGAACCACAGGAGATTCGTCATGTTACAGTACGTACTGTCCAGGATATACATCGCCACGAGGGTGCGCCGTTTGGTCGCGGCGAGGATCCAGGCGGAAAGATCAGGGATGGGGGAGACGCCAGGGCTGAGTGTGGGGTCCTGGCCTTGGAGTTCTTCCGGGCAGATCAGTCCGGTGAGGGTGAGGTCGTGGGCGATCTCTTGGAGGTTGATCATGGTCATGCGGGTGGCTAGCTGCGAGGGCTCGTCGACCGGTGTGTCGCCGGGGGTGTCGCCGGGGAAGAACAGCATGATGGTGTAGAGGAGGTATGCCTGGAAGGCGGCCAGTAGGTTGAATTGGTCGTAGGAACGACGCTAGAGGGATGCAGAGTCTGGGTTAGCATAGTTTATAGAGACAGAGAGAGAGACAGAGAGAGTCTTACCTCCTGTAGTAATCTTTCCATCTCTGTAATAATCGTCGTCCGGACAATGGCCTCGCCTCCAGGAACCCGGGCCTGCCACATCCTAGTCAACGTGATGCAATTGACCAATGCTGTCGGCACCGGCGAGGCTTCCATCTGCGCCGGGTGTATGATGGAGGGTAAGCCATTGATATCACCGGTGGCCATCATGCGAGGGAACGAGCCCATCACCCGCGAAACAAAATGTAACACCCCCGGCGTGTATACTTTGGGATGCTGGTTTGGTGGTGGCTCGAACTCACGGAACCACCGGTCGCGCACGCGCGAGGCATCCACCGTGCATACCAGGATGGGCGCGGCCAGATCCACCGTGGACGGCCTTTTCGGGTCTTTAGTTGAACCCAGGGACGGCGGCGCTTCTATGAGGGGGGGAGGAGCACCAGCTGCCGGTGGCAGGATATCGTGCCCAGTCGGATGCAAGAAGTCGATCTCATCCGCCCCGGTGTTGACAAAGGTACTGGTCTCTCCAAATCCAGCGGTGGAGGGAGGCTCAGTGGCCCCAGGATAGTCTGTCGGAGAGGGCCAATACGTCCCTCCCTGCGAGTCTTTTCTCGCGTGGGCATATCGACACTGCAGACCCCGGCCATCGCATCGCGCACAACTGGGCTTGGCGAGATCGCAGCGAACCTTTGCTACTGAACAGCCACTGCAGGCTTTCTTCCGCGCGGGGGCCGTTGATTTCTTTGCGTGCTTGCTGGCCTTGAAAGGGGCAGTTGGCGAATTCGTCATTTGTTCTGGTGGTGAATTGGCGAGGAGTGGATGGATGTCATTAGCCGTGACCCCTCACTTGTCCTGGATTTATTTCCTTCTTGCCATAGCCGACCAGAGAACTCTTGTTCATATTACATAAACCGACTCATTAACTCTACCTAGGTAGTTATTATGTGGCGTCCAATCTTGGATCCTGAGGGATAACGCATCCCATCCATATAAACAAGAAGGCCTCTTTTTGTAGCCCTAATTATCACCATCTCCCAGAACATTCACGAGGGATTTCTAAGCATTTATAATAATTTATCATTCTATTGATCGACAGAGATACAATGATCAGTCCTTGGAATATTATGGCATTTACGTGATAGGAAATATTGTTTTGAGGTATCGATTGTTCCAAATTTAGATGCTGTAGAAACATATCCACACAACATACAACCTGGAACATCATTCAAACTGAGTATAAAAAATTATCCAGCCCTAGGGTCCCCACATGGTTGGACCCAGCATGTTTGTGAGTAACAAACCGACACTCAAACTCTGACACGTTTATATACATTTCCCTGATTTTGATTGTTTCCCTGCATCTGTAAGTTGGAGCGTCTTCCAAATGCAGCTGGCAAGATCCTCCAAGCTCGACGCCTCCATCATCTCAGCCCGGTTAGGCGAGCACTTGAGGATGCCCTGAATGTCAGATGCCAGCTCAATACCACTCAGCGAGTCCATGCCCAGGTCAGCCAGTTGCGAATTCGGCGTCACCTTGGCGGCATTGACCCCCAGGAGGCTCGCGATCATGGTCCGCACGTCCTCGAGCACATTTTCAAACTTCTGGCCACTAGCCACTTCAGTCCCGTTGATTGGGGCAGCAGGCAACTGCAGGCTCTGGTCAATTCGCGGCTCCCTGTGATGGTCCTGACATGTCATCGTCGTCGTCGTCGTCGCCGCAGTAGGGGTGGTGATGAGTTCGGCATTTTTCTTTGTGGAATTGCCTAACATCTCACCTAGGGCATCTCGCGGGATCTGGGTGAGCTGAACCCCCAGCAGCGCCTCCGTCAATGCACCACTAGCAGGGTCGAAAACAAAGACATCCATTTCGTGGAGGTGTGTCTCTTCGTCTTCTTCTTTTGCTTGCCGTCGATGGCGCACTAGCACATCCCATATTTCTGGCGTTTCCACGCACCAAGGAGAGCGGATCCATCGACGGCATCCCCTAGGAAGCCAAATCTTCTTTGGATTGGTGCCACGGGGGTGCATGCAGTTCATCGCAAGATTGCCAACCTGGTTGAACGCATCGTACACTTCGGCGTCGAAACCCGTGCTTTGTGCTCGACTACTCCTCCGATTTAGCACATAGCCAGCTGTACTGTCGCCGCGGTGGACGACCCGTTTGAGCCGGCGATAGGGTTCGCCGTACTGCGAAACGTTGTCGAAAAGCCCGTACACGGTCGACCCTTGGACAATGTGGGTGTCATTATCGCCTTCATTGTGTGGAGGAATGTCATCGACGAGTCTGAGTAATGCGCCGCATTCCTGGTTGGAGACCAAGCATTCCAAGAGCCGGAACTCGGCTTGATACGCGACATGGTCGGGGGAGTACACCTGTAGGCGACCTTCACAATGTGTCAAGCTGACGGCTTCCAGTTGGGAGTCGTCCTCAGTGCTCAAGATGGTCCAATCCCATAGTAGCGGGTCGCAAGCCACCATCGTACATTTAATCCAGAGTCTCCGTCAGATATCGGCAACGATAGGGGCCTGAGTAGTCATGTTCAGGACCGTAGGCTGAAGTCGGTCACTGGCCCACTGTGGATGGATGCTGGACAATGCATGGATGGCGAGACCTATCTGAACGGCAGCAGGCAGGACTGGAGTGGTCTTATTGAGGACGTGGGCGTGTAGCAACTCTTTGTACAGGTCGGCATCCGTGTCGATGGCGAAGTACTGTGAGCTGCTGGCTCTGGTCTGGCCCTGCGATGCTATCTCCTCCCTATCTCCCACGGATTGAACGAGATCCCCCAGCCCCTGAGTCTTTCGGCTGTCATCTGAACCGGTAAATGGCTCATCGTGTGACAGATTGAGATCGAGCCAATAGCGTGACTTCTCGAATGGATAAGCTGGTAGGGATAGCCGTACCTTTGGTGTTTGGGATGGATGGTGACTCCAGAACGTAGCTGGGATACCGTCTCTCCAGAGCGACATGGTCGTTGCTACTAAACCATCAACACCTCTTCCGCTGCCGGTGATACTGAGTGAGTGGAAGGAGTGTGGACTTGTATGGGGTCCGACAGCTTGGCTAGCCAGCGAGGTGACCCCGGATCCCGAGCCTGCCTCTAACCAGACACATGAGGTCAACGATTCGGCCAGTCTTTGAATAGCGTGGCAAAAGTACACCGGGTTTCTCATTTGCTCCCAGGCGTTGAATGGGGTTGAATCTGGAGTCTCCGTTGCTCGTTCATGGCGAATGATGGGGTCCTTCAGCGAAAGGCCCTTTGTGATTTTGTCCAGGCCGTCTTGAAGAGGATCTACTAGCGTGCAGTGAAAGGCGTAGGGAATGTCAAGCCTGTGGCTTTTCACCCCTGGAGTCTTCCTGCAGACTGAGCTGACGGCATCCATAGCGACCGTGGATCCCGCCAGGGTAAACAAACGTGGACTGTTATAACAGGCGATGGCCGCATGGTGATCTCCATTGTGATGACGCTGAGCTTCCGCGAGAATACGATTTACCGTTGCTTCGTCGGCCTCAATCATGAGCGTGGTCCCTGGATCATCACCCCACTGATCGACCACTAGCCTTGCCCCATTGACCACCAATTGGGCTGCATCTAGGAGCGTCAGACCCCCTGCTATGCAGAGTGCAGCGATTTCACCGAAACTGTAGCCCACCACCGCTACAACCCTGTTGGATAGTCCGCAATCCAGCCAGGAGCGTGCGCATGCGTACTGCATGGAGAATCGCAGAGCCTGAAGTTGGACCAGGTCCGGGATTGGTTCGTTGGAGAATATTGCAGGATAAATACTACCCTGTCCTGCAGCCTGCACGTTGACATCGCATTCATCAAGGGGGTGACGAAATATCGATATGCTCTCGTAAAATGAGCGTTGAAGGCCAATGTACCGGCCTGTCTGGCCGCCGAAGCAGAGGACGACGGGGCGTTCTACCCCAAGAGCGGTAATTTGCGGTATGTTTCCCTTCTCGCCGGTGGTAACTCCAGTTGCTAGTTGCTGCAGACACTGCTCCAAGTCCTGCCTTGACTGGGAGGTGAAAAGAATCCGTTGTGGTAGATTCCGGTTGGACTGCAAGCTGACGTGGAGGGAGATATCCGCGAGTGAAGCACTCGGGTGAGATTGTAGGTAGGCTGTCAAACGAGCACAGTAGGTGGTGATGCTACGCTTGTCCCGTCCTGCAATCCAGAATGGGAGTACATGCCCTGCATTCAGATGATCTTTGGAGACGTTCCTGCTCGTGCTCGGTTCAGTGACAACCACGGCGACATTGGCGCCCGTAGCCCCGTAGTTGCCAATGAGAGCTGTCCGAGGCCTATCGTCGGGCCATATTCGTAGCGTAGTTGGTATCTCGACCACCCCTCTACCAGGTATCGAGGTGAGATGACCAGAGAGCTTCGAGAAACTGGCCTGCGGGGGGATAAAGTCGTCCTGCATCATGACCAGAATCTTGATTAAGGATAGTATCCCCGATGCAGCCTCTGTATGACCCACATGGCCCTTGACGGAGCCCAGCAATCGAGGATTGTCTGGTTGACACGAGCCATCGAAGACTTGTTGAATACTCTGGTATTCTGCGGCGTCGCCAACCGAAGTGCCCGTTCCGTGGGCTTCTATTACGGAAATGCCGGAAACATCGACCTTCGCCTTCCTGATAGCGTCCGAATAGAGTTGTGAGAGTGAAGGGCAGTTCGGAACAAACGACGGAGTCAGATTCTGGTTCTGAGAAACGGTCGTGCTGCGAATCGCGCCGACAATCCGATCCCCGTCGCGCAGGGCATCCGACATGCGTTTGAGATACACACAACCACTGGCCTCTCCACGGCAGAAGCCATCCGCCCCTTCATCAAAGGGTTTGCATTGGCCCGTCGGGCTGAGAAAATTAGCCGCAGCCATGGCGCGGAATGTGTGCGGGTGTGTCATGATATTGACGCCTCCTGCCACCGCCGCCGAGCATTCGCCCGCGAGCAGACCCTGGCATGCGGCATGGAGGGCGACCATGGACGAGGAGCAGAGGGTGCCGTATACAACGGCGGGCCCGGTCCATCCGAAGAAATGGGAGACCCTACTGGGGATGTAGCTCTTGGGGCCGGTGGCGGTAAAGACACTTGGACTGTGGCCCACGACGTGATGCTCATAGTCATTCATCGAGCATCCGACATAAACACCTACATCCGTCTTTGCCTTCCCCGGCCGCACGGCCGAAGCAAAGTATCCCGCATGCTCCAGTGCCTGGTAAACCGCTTGCAAGAAACGTCGCTGCTGCGGGTCCATGGCCCTCGACTCGCGCGGGCTGCAGTTGAAGAATTGGTGATCGAACGCGTCGATGTCTCGCATGAAGTTGGCATACCACTGGCGCGAGCCATCGGAGGTCCCGAATTTCATCCGGTCTGGCCCAATGCGCTGGTGTTGAGATTGGCCGCTGCGCAGCAGGTTCGCAAATTCATCCAGCTCGTCGGCTCCGGCCACTTGGATGGCCATTCCCACAACGGCTATGGTAGCCTCAGCATCGGTTCCTGCCGATCCGTTGGTTTGATTACGGTTATCTGTCCCTTGGAGACGAAAAGATGCGCGACGAATGGGATCAGTAGTAGTATTATTGCGAAGGGTCATCGCACGCTCCATGTCGTCGATTGGAAGGAGACTGTACCCTATCTCAGGGATCATCGACCGGGGAACACATTGGTCGCCAAACGACACTATGACTGGATTGCTGAAACGCTTGTGAACTGCCATGAAAGTGCGATACCAGTCACATTGCTCGGTGAGGATGCCCCGGGCTGCGATCTCATGCAGACCGCCTTGGGAGAGAGCAGCCATACCCCCGGCGTTATTGTATGTGGTGATGGCGAGCTGCGACGCATCTGGCAGTCTGAGTCCCGGCATTTGTTCGCATAACTTCAGCAGGATGCCGAGTTGGCGGTGATTCTCATCGCCGGGGTTGTGGATGCGCGGACGAATGCCCAGCTTGGAGGTCTTGATGCCAGCAGCACGCAGACGCTCCAGTAGCACGGAAATCGTGCTCACTGGAGCGCACACTGTGGCGCATCCGATGTCAAAGTTGGCCTGGATATGGCCTTCCGGGGAGACCTCATGCACGATACGCTGCATCTGCTCGGTCTGCTGTTTCTGGCGGCAGACAGTGGTGAGCAGCTCGAAGCGACCATGCCTCGCCTCATCGGCGTCGGCCAGGATGCCCATGAGCAACGATAGACGCAAGACAGTAGCTGCATGTTTCTCTAACTCCTGCTGGGTGCGAGAGCTGGCCACTGCAAAGGCAGCTAAGAGTCCTCCGCAGAAGCCCAAGCTGGCGGTCTTGACGCCGTCTTTGCGCGAGAGCCAGAATGCCTGCAAGTCTATGTTCTTGTCCGTGGCCACTCCTTCGCTCCTGGCCACCATTTTCAGGTACCTCCAGTACTGTAGGATCTGCCCTATGACGTCAATAGGGATGGTGATCATGTTGGACAATGGTTCCTCTTCTCTGTCTAGTCCTTCTTTCAGGCAGTGGGTGAGCTGCTGAAGTATCTTCCTGCCAGCCACAACCCACTCGATCTCGGGCACATGGGAAACCAATAAGTCCCAGTAAGCAGAGAAGCTGGTCAATGTCTACCAAACAAAATCCGGGCCGTCTGCGAGCCCATTTCTAACGTGATCGACGAATGCTCGGTCGAATGTCCGCCCTTTGGGTCCGAATACAAGGATCGTGTCCCGATTATCACTCAGGAACCCATGGACTAGCTTCATTGCGACGTTTAAAACTTATGTAAACTGTCTCTCTTGTATGATTACTTATTAACCGAGATAGTGGAACAAAAGTAATGAGAATTATCATGTATGAAATATCAAATGCACCATGGTTGTAGCCCCTCTTATAGGCCAAAACCAGGGCAGCAAAATCCATTATTTCCTTGTACGATGATGCCAATTATGGGGGGAGTGTGCCATTCATCATGCAGGTTACCCCAAAAAGAATCAATGAGAAAGAAACACAGTCATGGATGCTGATAGCGGATATAGTTTACGAAATCAAGAATGTGCATGCAGATGTCCTGTCTCCATCCCTGCAATGCGGCCGCTTCCAACCGAGGTTTCTCCGAAAAAACCTGTAAATCTCTCGATCGATACAGCCAGAGAGCTATTCCATCATGTACCAGTCCAACAACTCCGTCCAACGGTCTGAACCAGATTATGTCTACACGGTGGTGGTACGAATGCCAAGATCTTTCGGACATAATGTCGAGCCATCCGACGGCGCTTATCACCTTTCTTTCGGGTTGTCTTCGTTGACGGGCCCTTTGTTGGTCCCCCGGCCCAGACGTCAACCTGACCTTCGCAGAATGGGGCCCCTTTCGACACTAGTTACACAAGGACTTTGAGCCCGAATCGCAATCCCGAGTATCGCCGTTCTCATACACTCTGGATCAAGACTTGCGATGTGGGTGCACTGGTCAACTCGATCATGGCCGTTGCAAGACAAACCGGGGCTATTATTTGACATGCAACAGGTGGTGGAGAATACAGAGAAGGTTTGGAAGAATCCTTTGAATGGCTTGTATAGGGTATATACAGATTTATAGACTATTGGAGCTGTTGATAAGTAGCAACACAACGCAGATTCCATTATAAAGCATGGCTATACCACTCAAATCAAGCCCAGTCTCTGTCTCAAGCATTGACCTGATGAATGGATCAATCAATGAGTGCACAGCTCCTACCAGAAAACAGATTTTCGCAGAACATATTTGACAACAGGTTTCGCTCAAGATCAAGAATGAATGCAACGTAACTTGGTCACCCAACGCACATCAGATGATAGGGTGACGTATGCTAGGGATTCATGTCTTCCCGAAGGCTGTCTAAGGAGGCAGACAAGAGAAAGGGATGATTGATTGTTTTTTTCCGGTTTCAAACGTCATCGATCCGCCATATCGAACCCTACTTCAAAGTTTATCCTCTTCCCTTTTGAGGTTTTCGTTTTTCAACGTAGTGCAGTTGTAATCACAACATGGATGTCCACACCCTCTCGGTCAATTGAATAAACATCCTACGTCGGGGATATTGCGAAAGCTGTAGGATAACCCGTGTAAGGAGTTTTGAAGCCCCCATCTGCTTGTGATATCCTGGGTTGTACAGGTAATATTGATTGCAGGATAATCCAGCTATCCACATGTGACAAGCCTCATAAGATGCCACAAAACAAGAACATTTTGCTATTTGAATTGCCAAAGGTATCGATCATTATTTTTTCATTTTTACCCTGAGCAAACTGTCTATCCCCGATCTCCAAATCCATTCACCATGGCTCGTAAACTGGCATATGTCCTATCTCTATTGCCAATTCTTCCTTTCATGACATGGCTGTTATTTGCAAACACCAGTACCGTCTTGCCTACTCATTCCAGGTTGTCCATAGTCAAGCTTCCCCCCAGGGCCATCGATATTAAAAATTCCTCCCAGATAGAGGAATCATCGTTGCCAGAAGCCGTCTTAGGGACCTGGAAACTTTGCTCATACTATGTGACCCTGCGAGGCCCATGGCCAGCTGCTTTCGCATGGCATCCTTTTGGGAGGCCCGCAGCTGGATACCTGGTGTATTCCAGTGATGGGTATATGTCTGCGCATATAATGGAACAGGGATGTCCTATGTATCAAGCAGACACTTTTCACTTTGGTACTCCAGACGAACACGCCGCCGCAGCGAGAAGATATATGGCTTATGCCGGAAAGTACTCTATCCAGGCGATTGAGCATGGAAGTGCAATTTTGCAACACCATGTTGACGTCTCGCTGTTTCCGAATTGGCTTGGGGAAAATCAGACTCGATATATCAAACTAGATGGAGACAGGTTGACAATATCTGTGAAACCATCGTTGACAGTACTGGTAAGTAGGTGTTGCCAACGAGGAATAGCCACGCTTTTGACATGGATGAAAACAGATGATGAACGTGGAGGCTATTGTGGATTGGACTAGACCATCAGCTAAATGTGGTGGCTGGTTTTGACATGTACTGCTCTTTCAAGGACCCTATTGTATCATTCCAAATTGCCAGTCTTATGTAGTTAGTTATCTTTTCTGTCCAGGGTGTATATTTGTTAAGGTAGAGAAAAGTGCTGAATTCTTGCGCTAGCTTCGTCTATCGCATTCCTAACGCACAAGAAACTAATATATGAAGTGATATATGAAGGAAAATATGTCTCTCAAACGCTGCAACATGACTCGTTGATTATGATGAGATACTTCTTTCCTTACATATAAATGATTCATGTAGTGGTGGGCTACATGTATATAGCCTGAATAAGTATCAAGCAGGTTGGCGACTTATACGTACTCCTTGCAGGTCTTTCTTGTAGTTGAGTAGACAAACCGTGAAAATTTGATTTGTTTTTTTTTTGGTCGAATATTTTTAAAGCACACTTTTCCATCGATTCATGTAAGCCACCGATCGTCCAGGGCCATCTCTTGCATTAATAGCTGCTTTGAACCCCTGACTCTCCGCCATCTGCTGGAACTGAACTCCCTCCGGGGAATTGCGAGTAATGCCATCAAATACTGTAGACAAAACCTGACTCCTGCCCACCCCTCCCTCGATAGTCCCATTAATCACCCTTTTCTGCATCCACAGCTGATTCACCGGAACTGTCTTGATACGGTCGACAAGAAGAGCCACCGCCTCTTCCAACTCGTCCGCCGGGACCGCTTTCAATATCAGCCCCATAGCCTCCGCCTCTTTCCCACTGATGAGATCGCCGGTGAAAAGCATCCTCTTGGCATTCTCGACCCCAACCCGATAGGCCCACATGGCAGTTGTCGGACACCCCCAGACCCGGCTGGGAGGGTAGCCAATTCTGGCATCATCTGCCATGATGATCAGATCGCATACTAAAGCGATATCGCTTCCGCCAGCCACGGCCGCGCCATGGACCTGGGCGATGGTTGGTTTGTGACTGTGGAAAAGCTCTGAGAAGCATTCGGTGTTTTCCTTCATCATGGCGTAATCTACTAGAGGGTCGTAGCCGTTGCTGACGTCTTGGCTGCCGTTTGTTTGTCCACGATGGGCAGTTTCGGCCGCCTGCATTAAGTCGTATCCACCGCAGAATCCAGGCCCGTTGCCTTTGACGACGATGCAGTGAACGCCATTGTCGGCATTGGCTCTTCGGACTGCGGCCCGTAAATGGGGTGGAAGAGTGGCGTCTATCGCATTATAGGCATTAGGGCGGTTCAGGATGATATATGCGACTTTTCCATCGGGAGATGTTTCGTAGAGGACGGGCGGAGCAGTTGGAGTAGTCATGGTTATAGATGATGTCGTCTAGAGAGGAATAAATATGGGCCCTTAAGGAAATCTCGTCGACGAGATCATCGGGAGATTTAACTGATAAACGTATAGGTGGGGTAAATATGATCAACCGAGGCATCCTCCTCTTTCTTTTTCACACCCCGGCATATGATGACTATGTATCTCATGAGAAGTGATCCTGGATGAGTCGACATCCCATTCCACTGCCACACTCTAGCCCAAACTGGCATAGTAGTATATCAAAACGTAACATAAAATAAATATATCAGCCGTCCATGAGTTGGCGCAAGACAGATTTCCAAGATGACTCACGAATAAATTTGGGGATTATAGCCGGCCCTATTTCAAGGCTATTTCAAGAACTAGTTCCGCCCCTTGATGGGAAAATATTCAACGGCCCTGAACTTCGACCATTATTATGGCTCACGACACAAACACATTAAACTGGGATATTCTTATCTCCAATCTTCAATACCGGCCATTAGACCACACGTCGAAGCCGCAGGCATCCAATATCTATCTCCGCCTGCACCCCAACCAAACAGCTGATTTATATGGCTTCGCGACCTTATTCGCGAGTAAGATAGCTGTCGATACCACAGCAGAAAGACAGAAATATCCGGCGAAATACCAACCCCCCAGCGAAGATGAATATCTTCTAGATGATGCGACAGCGTTAAAAATTAGCCCGATGGTGCAACGGATTCATCATTGGAGGATTGGTAGTCACAGCACAACCAAAGTACGCACATGCACCCATCACGACGACGAGGATACGCGTTTCAAGCAGAACGATGACTCCAACGGCGACGGGGATGACGGCGACGGCTTCAAATTTAATTGTGATTGCGTGCTCCCACTGCGCGAGAGAAAAGTCCACGCCTTCCTGCGCCAACTCAGCGACAACGACTGCTATATGTTTGATGACATCAACGGGGCCGCAGCGTTTAACATGAGGGTTTCCATGGCTCTTTTGCTGCATGGCGAACTGGATCCTATTCTCCGCATCTGCTCCCATCCTGGCGTAGGATACCGTGTTTGGAAGACTGTACAACAATGTAATTGCATGCCCGCAGACGAAGGCTGGGATCAGCTGTACCAGTTAGCCTTGAGATCCTATCTGATGTTAAATATCCTGCGGCGATTTCATGAGCTCCGTGTGCCCCCTGGTGGAAGGCGGACAGCACCCTATACAGAAACCTATCGCGATACAGGACTTTACCAGAAGATTGTACACTCATGCACGAATCTGGAAGCTGAGATTCCAGGACTCCCTCATTACTTCTTCTTTGGGGTGAAAAACGATACCAACCAAACAATATTCACCAGAGCCGCTCTGCGGGATTTAGCGAAAATTGATGGTCCCGGGGCTCAGTGGTTGTTGCCGCCTTCTTTCTTCAGCTTTTTGGACAGTATGACCATCCGGCAGCAGTCGGACTTCCTGAGTAAGGACGAGTACCCCTATGGCTATGTTCCCTTTGAGATTTTTTGCCATGAATTTAGCGGGACCGATATCCCCAGCGAGGCCGAGAGGGAGGAAGCGTTTCGTGTTTTGCGAAGTACTGTGCTTCCAGAGGAGCTTGTGCTTCAGGTGATGGATCATGCTCAGGTGATGGACCGGGTTGGATCCAACGGGCGAATGCGCCAATTGCCTGTCCCACATGATCCTCTTGCTGAGGATAATGTCGCGGTTCTGGATCAATACCTGGCTGAGTGTTGGAGGATCATGGTGCAATGCAGTGTGTTTGCCCATGAGTTGGGCAAAGACATCAACTGGAAGAGTGAGGTCGTTTATTTTCTTCGCCATTACATCCGAGGGCCAGATAAAGAGCTCCTCGATTATGTAGCGAGTGAGTTGGAGTGAGGAAGGTAGAGAAACAGTTGAATGTGAGAGAAGAGACATCGGATATCGACAGGAAATCAGATGCAGCAAACAGCGCCTGGCTGCCTCAGGCACAAGATTCTGTTACTTACTCTCGTTTTGTTTCTGTTTCTGTTTCTCTTCTTCTTCTCATTCACTCTCACTCTTCTCATCCCTCCAAATTCCAGGTAAAACTTCTTCCAGATTCTCTCCTCCCAGAAATTTCCTCAATTCCATCCACTCATATCCAACAGTATCCCTACACCATCAACTACATAGATCAACCACCACGATGGGTCGTTGGGGCTGGCGTAAGTCTTCCACATCCACATCTATCCCCCTCAACTCACCAATAACTAATCCCACCCAACTTTCCCAGGCCTCTTTGAAGGCGACCAGGATCTCGACATCGCCTGCGCCTTGCCCAAATCCCTTTCAATCAAGAACACCGGTAAATGGCTTCACAGTCTGTCCGAGATGATCCACCAGACCGACAAATTGGCGCCCCAGGGGGCACGCGAGATCTACAAAACCCAGGAATACGTCGACGAGCTGGCCAACGAGATCGTGCCCTGGGTACGCACCAAACTGAACACTGACAACCTCGGCGACAGGCTCTTTGCGGCGTCCCGCGCACGCGAGAGCGAGCAGGACGCTTTCCCTCCCAATGAATACAAGATTATCGTCCTGGGTGCGTTGATGATGCGGGCGGGCGCGAAGATCAAGAACGAGGACTTGCAGCATTTGCGTGAGCTCGTTCCCCGGATTCATTGTAGCGCTGGGTATGCCTTGCCGATTGGGGATGAGGGGTTTCGGGCGCCTGGTCGTGCTCAGTTCCTTGCGGCTTTGGATCATTACCAGGAGGGAGTGCCGAGGAATTTTCAGGAACCGAGGTGAGGAATCTATATCGATATAACAAGTGAGGGAATTGGAGGGTTCGAAAGATGTTTGTTGCTGACTACTAGATTGCAGCTACTTTCACTGTGGCCAGGTCAAGGGAGACGTTGGACATGGGTTGCTCGTCTGTGGAAGATGTAAGGGTGCTTGGTACTGTGATACGGTTCGGACCTCCCCCCCTCCCTTGACTTTGTGTCTAACTGCTGATTGCTGATTATGGCTGCGTATTTAGCTGTGTCAACGTCATCATTGGCAGGACCATAGACCTAGCTGTATTCCTCCTGGGCGCCGCTGGCTGCTTAATGTTTGATGGGTCGGTTATGATTGAGTTTCCTGTACGGCCTGTGGGTGGAATCATGAATACAGAGGATGTTGATATCGGGGTACAATGATTTTAGATTCGGGGGTCATTATGTGGGTTCATGTGTACGTGGGAGGTGTTATCGCTCCGAATCTTCAAGTGAAATGAGTAGGCCAGATTACTTAGCAGAATGTGATCTTTGACCGTCATCAACTTCCCGGATCAATCGCAGGGTCACCAACATCTATCTATGGTCACTAGACGTATTCTTAGCTGTCACGGAATATTTGGTTTGCAGTGGAAGTAAGCCCTTCCTTCCCCCAACAGCCATTCTATCGATTCAACCAACGATCAATTGACATGGATTAAACGAATAAAATATAAAATAAAATAAAAACATACAACAGCCAGGATTCGCTGGTGGTCACCCACCCAACTACTAACTGGCCGGCGTGTGGCTTGAGTACGGCTGAGCGGACGGGAAGCCCTATTTTCCACACCCTGTGGTCGTATGTATTGGATGTCACTAGATGAGAAAATATATAGCATACTATATAAATTGGGATACGAAGAGGAAAAATCTTCGATTCTACTCTCTCCCTTGTGCATCAGCACCAAGCCGAAGAGCTGCTCTTATTTGCAGAGCGAATGAAGTGGCCCTATGTCAATGAGTTATGATATTATGCGGAGAATATATATAGAGAACTATACTATAAAGTCTTCAGCAATAAAACACGCGGATTATAGTTAAACTCCTTCTATTGCTCTTTAATTAATTGTCTAGTAATATTTTTTACCCTTAATCAGATCAGTAACTGACTCTTCATATCCAAATACTGCGTGCTTGAAAGACTGAGAGATCTATTTTTCCGAATTGTAATCTTACTCTACTAACCTCCTTTGCTAACTTATCAGAGTCAAAGCAATAGCCGATCGTTAAGATATCTAAATCCGGATTTCGCGTGGTTCTTAGCACGCCGGAAAAAAGGTATTATGAAAGATATTATTATTTTATAGAGTAAATAATTGAATTATAATATATATAATTATAATTACTGCCGCGATAATATACGCCAGTCAATGATACTATGTGGTAGGAATGTGACCTAGTTAATGATAGTATGTAGTTACAATATCACCTAGTCAGTGAATGATTGAATGATTGATGATTTTTACCAGTAGTAGGCCTCAGGATGTGAGGACAGACAGACCGCATCATTTGGCTCATCAGAGGTCGATACACAGGCTGGAACTTCACGAGGGCCACAGGTCACGAATAGATTATTCCCTGTAAGGACGCCGTCGGTGAAAGAATCGAAGAATGAAGCCTTCTCGCCAATAGTAGGGAATTATTGGGGGGAGGGGGGGGAGTATCTATCATGTTCGAATTGGATAGAACAGGACGAAATTCCCCTCGCGAGTAGTGAAATTTGCAAAAAGTCGAGGAAGTGGGAGATGAAAGGGGTAATGTATAAATACCAGACCCCAACGGACATATACAATGCTCTTGAGCTTCGGATTCAAGTGGAAAACACAAGATTAGGTACGTAGGCACCACCCGAATAGATTCAGTAGCATGTTTATGTGACCACACCAAAACCCATGTTGAAATGCAAGATATCTCGATTCAAAGCTGGTATATGGAAAGTCTTGTCTACATCAGTGAGTGAATCTGTCTCTAGGATAGAAGGGAATTCTATTGCAGGTGAATCTGAACAGGAAGCTGGGTGTTTCCCTTTCTTTCTCTTCCTTCCAAAATATTTGTCAGACCTCATTCCTCCTCCTCACTGCCCATCCCCATCTCTCCATCTCGATCAACATCTCCCAAATACCATCTCGATCTCTAATTCGAATCTCCTGTGTATTCCTGTGTCCATCTTCGGCTCTGTAATTGTCTCTTTCTATCTCTCTGTCTCTATGCTGACTGTCACTTCGTCTCTCAATTCTCGTCACTATGTCATTTGCTTTCGGGTCCCTTCCAGCTCCTCAAAGCCAGTCAGTCCTCAACAGTTTACTTATTCAAAATACTGACCACCGAAGGTGTGAACGTCCTTTGGTGCTTATCAATGGAGATCCCGCCCCATGCAGTGTCCTTCTCGGGGATCTGAGTCCCACCATCCAGACCAACCTAGCTGAAAGACAGATAACTGGGCTTCGTGTCATTTAAGCGGTAACCATCTATAAGATGGTTACCTGGACCGACGACATTACCTTGGTGGCTCGGCCACGATCTGGGCGAACCCTGGGCGTCATTCTTGGGGCCCTGCACCATTTGACCACCTACCGTTTGACGTTCCTGCTGCTATTATTGTCTGCTGCACTCCTGGGTCTGCTATTACAACGTGGACACTGTATGGTAGTCTCTCCAGAGATACCGAGATGAACAATCAAGACGCCGGCCTTGTCGTTCCGGGGGGGGGGTCTACTAATGTGAACGCGCCTATCGTTGTGGGCACTCCAGGAAGGCTCTCTTTTCCACTATTATATGTTCTTCCTAACGGAAAGGGGTAATAGGATCTTCTACATCCAAATCATCTACAACGCCGCCCTGATTGAGTATGTCCATAATGGGGCCATCAGGACTACTGGTCTACAGTTCGTTATCCTTGACCACGCAGAAAGGATGACGGAAAGAGTGATATCTGGGCACACCCAGCAGGTGCTGGCTGCCGCACCCTCAGCGGCTTCTCTTCGTCCGAGCTGGTTGAGGTTTGGCTGCACCGTTATAGCATAGTTTTGTTGAGACTTGACAGCAATGTTTTTCTTTTTGCCTAGTTAACATGAAATTAATTTTATCTTGCTCCCAATGATTCTCTACCGTATATTTGACCCAAAGTATTTCTCGGACTAAGTGGCTACTCACGTCTACATAAGAATCTCGCATGAAGGACCATTAATCTCTTGACCAAGAATATTAGTAGAGGACTGGGTTTATGAGTTCTAAATATTTTGTGCCACAGGTTTGATAGCACTATCCTTGCACCCTGGTGTCTCCGGGAGGCACCCTATTTATATCCAATTCCTTCGAAACCTGGCAAAGTGAGAGAGGCGTTCAGTGTTACTTATAAGCATTCATATTGGTATATCCTCACCATCGATTGAACACGCTATAGGAGCGAACAGGTCCCAACCATTGTCAAGATTCTGACATTTGCCTTTCTCGACGACACTCCCCACACGGGTGCAGTGGTTGTGGTTGTTCTTGTGCCAACCGGCTTCTGAAGGATCTGGGCCAGTGATTATAATATAACACTATTAACCAACCATGGGGTGCCGTCGGTAAAAATAAAATAAAAATCCACGGACAAGCTCCCTCCTGCCCTATTCAGCTGTTACCGATTCAACAAGGCTTTATATTCCAAACACGAACAGCGTCAAGTTCTCCACCCTATTTGCCTGCTGTATCCCAGGGCCGGGACCGTTCTGTAGGCTGACATAGATCGTTATCGCACAGTTCAACACCATCAAAAACGTCAGAATCATCCGAGGACTGAAAGTACTGCTGCGCAGCCTGGGTTCTGATCGGTTTCTGGCTTGCAGTTTGTGGTATGTACTCTCCCTCGCGTAAGATTCGCAAAGCAGTCGGCAGCATGTAAACGGGGAGAGTGCTCGCCAGCTGGTCCCTGAGAAATGCTAGCGATGGCTTATCTGGGAGATGAAAACCAGCATCACGGCATTTTGTCGGCTTTTCGAAGCGCACGAGAGCAGCTACTCGAGAGACGTTGTGGGAATCCAGCACAGGCACGATGCATGCTTCCTGGATAAAGGGAAGATTATGTAGGTGCTGCTCTACCTCCAGGAGAGACACTTTATAAGTCCCGTTTTTTATAACTGAAAACGAGTTCCATGTTAGTAGAGAACAAAGAGCCGAGAAGGCAGAGATCGTACTGTCGCTAGACGCTCGTCCTTCGAGAACATAGTCTTCTCCGACTTTACGACCGACGTCGCCGGTTCGAAAAAATCCGTCTTCGGTGAACGCAGCCTGGGTTGCAGCCTCATCTCCCAGGTAACTAATACATATGTATGATCGAGCATTTAGCTAATGCATAATTAACGAGGATGGACGATGACATATAACTTACTGAGAGAACATAACCGGATTTCTTATCAGGATCTCTCCATGATCTCCACCTGAGAGTTTGACGTCTACCGTTGGGCGAGGCCGGCCGATGCAGGACTATTATAGAGAGTCAGTTTAACTGGGGGGACTTGAAGGAGACAAATGAAACGGTTCTAAACCTGAAGATCTATATTCGCGCCAGGCAACATACACAGCCCTCGTCCGCCCAGTTCTGCCGCTCCATAGGAGTTTATCAGAGGTCGACCGATTTCCTCTCGCCAAAATTTCATCAACGAGGCAGAAGGCGCCATGCCGCCACTTTGAGCCAGGCGGAGATTTTGAGCTGCGACGATGTACCGGTTCAATTCTTCAGATGGTAGAGACCAGAGCTGATGTTGGAAATATCTCATGAGACCATTCCACAGGCGGGGGTTGCCTGTCAAAACTGTTACTCCCCCCTGATATAGGCGTTTCCATATGACTGCGGGATCGGAAGATATGACTTCGAGGCGTGCCCCTGCTAAGGGATGTCTGATCAATGGCAATGCCCCGGCAACCCAACTTGGGTGCTGATGATGTAAAACGACATCCCCAGGTCCAATGGGAGTGCGGAGGCTATTGAGGAGCTTCCGAGTATGCACCACGCCTTTTGGCGGTCCGCTTGTGCCCGATGTGAATAATACCATGCTTGGACGGTCCAGTGAAACGGTTGCGTTTTCATCAATCCCCATGGAAAATACGCATCCGTCCAATGGGGGAGAAGTTTGGGCGCAAATCCGAGACGAAATCACCTCCGACCCGCTTTGTACATTCTGTACAAGGGACATGCACGCGTCGCTGGCAAGGATGACCCTGGATTGGCTGCGACAGATGTACTCTAGTACCTCCTCCTGCATAACTTGGTTTGCTGTTCATACGATTTGATTATTAACGACACACTGCATCAGTATTATATGTAGGAATAAATCACCTAATGGTATGAATGCCCCCCCGATGGAGAGAATAGCAAGGGCACCGACGATGTAGTCATACTTGGTATCGGTCAAGAGAAAGATATACGGGTTTTCGCTTTGAAGAATGTGTCTCTGATCAAACATCCAGTCTGGAAGGGATCCTCGCAGTAGTTTTCGGGTTCGCACGATGTCGGTAAGAAGCTGATCGAAGTCCGACTCAACTCTATGACTTGGATCATAAAAAATGACATCTTTAACCTCCCGGGCCACTTTGAGGAGATTGACAAATGCAGGCTCATTTGGTAGTTTTGTGTCTTTGAATTCCATGCTGATTATGGTGGGAGAGATGGATGGTAAAAGGGAAACCCAGAACATGAACTACCTATTGATAGAGCTTTGAAATAGACAATCCATCAAATTTAATTCCACGTGTTCATATGCTCTCACTGCCTCCTCACATTGAGTACGAGTCCCGAGCGGTGTCACCAGCAGGACCTTGGCCGGTATGGTGATCTGCATTGTTGTAACACTATTGAAATTTCTTTCTTTCTTTTTCGTTTAACGTCATATCCGTGACCCAAACGCCGACTCTTTTATGACTGGTCATCATTATCCCCTGCATAACACAATATACCAGAAACGGGTAATATTCTTTTTCCAGTATTTGTCCCTAACTCTAATTAGAAGGCCGAATAAAGCACTCTTCATATGCAAGGTGAAAAGCGAGGTGGAAAGCAAGGTGGGCAGAGGGAAAAAGAAAAGAAAAAAAAAAAAAGAAAAAAAGAGGAAGAGAGAAATACAGAGATTCCCACCGTCTACATCTCCGTCCGGGTCTCTTTGACAGGTTTCGGTAAGAGGACATTAACCCCCCAAGGCCGGTTGCATGGATGTATCCACCTGCAAGACTCACCGAATGAAAGTGTATGTTGCAAATATGAAGTTCTCGCAGACAAAGATAAGCAATAGTGCTGAGTTGGACCACAAGGCATCTACTAGCCAACATACAGCAGTGGCAATGGATGGAAGCGAGCCAACGCCGGCATATACAGTCATGAGCGAAAAAAAAAAGATCTTTACGATCATCATTGCGTCGTCCATAAACATGGTTGCATTTTTCGCGGCAGGAGTCTATTACCCAGCCCTAAATCCTTTGTCGGAGGCCCTGGGAGTGTCCAAAGTCAAGATCAATCTGACTGTTACTTCCTACATGGTACGAAACAACAAATCCTGCCTCACTGGGCCAAGCAACAGTGAAAGTGCCTACTAATCGTTGTTGAATAATAGCTCGCACAGGGTCTCACTCCACTATTGACCGGCAACCTTTCAGACCAATACGGGCGTCGGCCAGTCCTTCTGCTCTGCCTGCTTGCTACACTTGGCGTCAACGTGGCACTTGCATGCCAAACTAACTTCGTCGCTCTGACAGTGTTGCGATGTTTACAGAGCTTTGGCGGCAGCGGCGCAGTCTCCGTGGCTGGGGGCACGATCGTGGATGTTATCGCCCGATCGGAACGGGGGAAATACATGGCGTACACCTCAATCGGTACTACTATTGGAGCGTCTATAGGTCCTACCTTAGGCGGTGTATTAATCAGTTTTCTAGGCTGGCGAAGCATCTTTTGGTTCCTTGCTATATTGGCAGGCATCATGGTCGTTGTGATTGGCATATTCCAGCCCGAAACCTGCCGCGCAGTGGTTGGCAATGGCAGCCTTCCTCCTCAGCCGTGGAACCGGCCGCTCCTATGCCCAGAACAAACATCTTCGCCAGACGTGGAGACCCGAACAACGTTCTCTAAGAGGCCGAGTATCTGGGACAGTCTCAAGCTTTTGCTTGACAAACAAGCTGGACCTCTGACCTTGTTCAGCTCCATGGTGAACTGGGGCACCATGGCTGTGATGATAAGTATTCCGATGCTGATGGAGGAGAAGTATCACTTCAACACCCTGACGATTGGTCTATGCTATCTTCCGTACGCGGTTGGCGGCATAACAGCACGCTGGACGGTGGGATTATTAGCAGATTGGAACTTCCGACGCCATGGTCGCCAGATGGGCGTAAATATCGAAAAAAACCGCCAGGGGAAAGAGCAGCTTCTCCTGTTACCACTGGAGAAAATTCGATTGCAAATCGCCTTGCCAGCAATATATTGCGCATCGCTTTTCCTTCTGGGGTACAGCTGGGTATTGGCGTACCAAGTCCATCCTTCGGGGCCTCTGATCATGCTATTCTTTCTGGGAAACGCAGCCACGGGTGTCACCAACACGGCGGGGGCGTTAATCATGGACCTACACGCATATCGGCCAGGCATGGCACGAGCAGCTATGTTGTTATGTAGATTCATTCCTGGAGCTGGGGTTGTCGCGATAGTACCACTCCTTATCCAAAAAATTGGAATTGGCTGGCTAGGAACGATCATTGCGGGGTTGTGGTTGATGTCATCATCGATGCTGTGGGTTGTATATGCAAAAGGTCAGAAGTGGAGGCAGCACAGGGAGTAGGAGGCAGTGGTACGAGCATCACGAATCTGGGAAGTGGATCTTGAATCTACTTTATTGCGCGGTTCATATAACCTATTCCTGTAGAAGACAGAATTTTTGCATGCCCGTCAAATTGTATTTTGCTCCCTATAACTAGCCCTTACTTATGCTGTGTAATCATAGCCCCAATTCAGAAATAACCCCAAACTCGAAGAATCTAAGAATTCTGGCACTTAGAATCCCACAAGTTTACGTCCTGCGGTAGATTAAAGCTTCCTTGCTCAAAGTATCTTTCCACAACTTCTCGTCTGTTTATCTTCTCAGACACTGTCTTCGGGATCTGTTCACCGTCATGGAGTAGACGCAGGACTGTGGGGAGCATATGGAATGCCAAATCTCTAGAGAGATCTGCTCTCAACCTCTCCAGCGTCGAACGGCAATCCCAACACAGGCCATTAGACGGTGTCAGATGAGAAGATCGAAGGCGCACAAGAGCCCCTACCCTTTCTGTGGTAAACGCATCATCGGCGACGGGAACTGCTAGAACGCATGCCTCGGAGATATACGGCAGGACAGCCATGCAGGCTTCAACTTCGTGGGCCATTACCTTATACCCATAATATCGTATGTCTGCATAGGCATGTTAGTCGGGCCCCTCACACTGCTTTTATACTGAACATGGCAAAATTATGGCGTGTGCTATCATAACTTACAATCTATTCTCCTCCCATCGAGTATGTATTCATTCCCCACCTGATGCGCAAGGTCGTCAGATTTGTAGTAGCCGTCCTCGTCAAAGGCATTTGCTGTTGCTTCTGGGTCCCCAAGATATCTAAGAAGGTCATTTTAGCCTTTTAGGTAGGTATACAGAATCCCCTCGAAGCATACCCTAAGAATGCCGATGGGCTTTTGATTAGCAGCTGGCCATGGTCTCCTTCGGACAGCTTCACTAAAATCCTAGGTAACGGCCCCCCAATGCAACGCTACCACAATGGATCATTAGAATGTGATGTCCCATAATTGCCCACCGGAAAGAACTTCAGCTCACCACATCGGCTGGGAACTTCCCTGGTCTCCGGGCAAGTGCGCCACCACCTAGCTCTGTTGCCGCATAAACGACCATCAGTGGCCTTTGCATCTCGTCTTCCCAAAATTTCTGAACCGACGGCAGCAGCGAGCTCGAGCTGACAACAGCCCTGTGCAGGTTCTGAACTCCTTGTTGGTACAAATTGACTTGTTCGCGCGATAAATTGCGAATATGGCTCTGATAGTATTCCATAAGCTGTGTCCAAACGGCCGGGACGGTACTCAGAAAGGTAACTCGGTCACAGCGAAGGGATTCCCAAATAATAGATGCATCTCTTGCCACGATTCTCAGCTGCGCCCGAGCAAGAACAACGGAGATGAGCGGCATCAACCCCCCAAACCATACCGGAGAGCGATGGCACAAAAAGACACCACCACTCCGGTAAACCCTTGGCGGTACAAAGATACCTCGCCCATGGATGACCAGCTTTGGGGGTCCTGTGGTGCCCGAAGTCGAAATAAATAGCCCAGGCCGAGACGGTTCGACCGTCAAGTCCTGATTGATCTCGACATTGAAGTCGCCAAAGGAGGCAGTATTAAAGGTAATCGGCACTACATAGAGATCAGTCCCTTCCCCATCGGCGTATTTTTTGATCTCGAGAGCATGGCTGAGCAAAAGGGGGTCTGCCAAGAGTAATGATGACCGTGTTTTGCGTAAGAGTCGATACACATCTGGCGGACTTGTTCCAGTCCCTGTATATGTATATACATACACGGAGATGCGTTAATAAGTAACCAGTGGAGGGCGGCTGCCCCATTGGGTGGACTGGACTTACCCAGCGGAGAAATTGCACTACCTAGAGACAGAGCCGAGAAGGAAGCCACAGTAAACAAATAGCTCGCTGGCGCAAGAATGAAAGTGCACGGTGCCTCGAGTGGCATCAGTCCTCTTGCGTCAAACATGGACTGTGGGGTGCGGGTTTTAATCTCCTGGCGCATGGCGCAAATATCCACCAAGAGCTGGGTATAGCTGGCATCCAGTCCCCGAATAGAATCGGAAACGACGACATGTTGGTTCCCCCGTGCAGCTTCTAGCAAGAGTTTGAAAATTGGCTCGTTGGGGAAAAGGTGCGAATGCGAATGCTCAGACATCCTGGCGAGAACTGCGCTGCACAATCGTGAGGAGTCAGGGCTGACGGCCCGGGGTTCAAAATTTATTTAATGGGTTTCCCCCGCCATAACATCGCGACGTACGTATCACACGCATCTCTGCCCAAATAAGGCACATTGCGGCCAACCCCTGGCCTAGTAGATTGGACACAGCTCACCGACAGTTGTCGAGGTATTACACAATACCCTGCTGCATACGATAGGAACCGAGACCGAAATGCTCTGGATTGTCCGAGTTAGGTGGAGCTTTATGATCGATCGCGCTACTCTCGTATGGTGGACCCCAAAGCAAGGAGGAACCATCTGACCTCTCTGATGCACAAGAACGGGTCTTTTCCCAGTCATATTAGGGTTAAGTGTTCAGTTCAGTTTACTTGACTCTCAATATCCAACACTCACGTATGTCATGTCACGTTCTCTAACCCATGCTTAAATTGGACGTTTTCCATCAACGCAACACTCTGGAGAATTGAACCAAATACGGATGAATATGGAGACTTTCGAAGAGACAATTGTGGTTGTTTTTGGTCTTCCATGGATAGTCGTGGGGCTGGGACTGCTTGGAAGTGTAAGTGAAAGTGATTCGATTCGAATCATATAAGTGGTGCTATCGATATCTGGATCGATTCGACACAACTGACCAAGGTAGCCAGGTTTTCGCTCTCACAATAATCCGATCTATTTACAATGCATTTTTTCACCCACTGGCGCGTTACCCTGGCCCAGTCCTCTGGACCTCAACTTCCATTCCTTACAGAATTGCTCTGATCAAGGGAACAACCCATCTTTGGCATGCTGAGTTTCATCGCCGCTACGGAGCAGTGGTGCGAGTGTCACCGGACCAGCTCTCGTACATCAGCGCTCAGGCGTGGGATGATATCTACGGGCGTAGAAATCCTCAGCTGAAGAAGCACGCTGATATTACAGCGACCCCGGCAGGGGGTGTTAACGGGCTGGCCAACACGCCCAGCGACACGGATCATGCACGGATGAGGCGCCAGCTGGTTTCCGGCTTCAGTGAGAGAAGTGTCAGGGGGCAAGAAGACCTTTTGGTAAGACACATGCGCCGGCTGGTGGAAAAGATCGGGGCGCGGGTCCTCTCTGTTCAGAAAGAGGGACCAGGAGGAGCCACAGAGGCCAATCTGACGCTTCTGTTGCACGCGACAACCTATGATATCATCACTGATTTGACCTTTGGAGAGAGCGCAAACACGCTTGAGCAGGAGACAGATTGGATCGGTTTCACCATGCCCCTGGTAAAAGCACGCGTGGCTTCCCTCGTTGCCACCAACTATGTAAGTCTGGTCAGTCGGCTCTTCGGTGAGCCGTAAAGCAAAGCAAAGCAAAGCAAAAACAAAACGAAATAATAAAATAAAGACATTGATTCATAGATATATAACAGGTCTCTTTCTTCGTGGCCATAATCCGACGGCTTTTCCCAGCGTTATTACCAAGTGCTACGGTGGAATTCTTCCAGAGTAACGTCTCTGCCTTGGACCGCCGTCTTGATTCGAATGCCGATCACAAGCGACCTGATCTCCTGACTCCGGTGGTGCCTCATTTAGATGGACCCAAAGGGTTCTCAATAGGGGAGCTCCGCTCAACAGTTATGTCGCTCATGATTGCCGGGTCCGAAACGAGTGCCAGTGTCCTGACGTCGGCTCATTACTTTGTTCTTTCTCACCCCCAAGTATACGCGCGGTTGAAAAATGAGGCGAGAGCGCGTTTTGAGAGAGAAGAGGACATCAACAGCATTGCGGTCAATGACTGCAAGTACATGATTGCTGTGCTGCAAGAAACAATGCGCATCTGGCCGGCAATCCCATCAAGCCTTCCACGCGCCAGCCACGGCTGCTTCATCGATGGGAACTGGGTGCCTGCAGGAACCAAGGTCGGAGTCCACCAGTGGTCGGCATATCGTTCAGAGCGGAATTTCACCCGGCCAGAAGAGTTTCTGCCAGAGAGATGGTTGGAAGTGGAGAGCCAACAGTTCAAGGATGACAACAAAGCCGCGTTTCAGCCGTTTGCCGTGGGTTCGCGAAACTGTCTTGGGATGAGGTGCGTTATTTTCCTTATTTTCCCGGGGGGGGGGGGGGGGGGGGTGGTGGGG
>VCAU01000042.1:0-92110 GCA_015844325.1 Aspergillus nanangensis | reverse complement strand
TTTTCCTTTTTTTCCAGCCCCCCCCCCCCCTTTTTTTTTGGGCACCAATTAATTCTGGTCCAGCTTTGCCCGGGCTGAGACCCGTATGATATTTGCTCGTCTCTTGTGGAAATTCGATATGGAACTTCTCACTAGCCCCGAGGAGTGGGAAGCGCAACGCATCTATATTATCTGGGATCGGTGCCCGCTGAGAGTCAAGGCTAGACTGGCGCAGAAGTGAGCACAGAGACAGCAATATGGGAAGTTGCAAATTAGGATCGTTCGGGATATATTTGTAGCTTGGATATCCTTATGGTGCTTATATTTATTACATTGAATATTTCATATTGTCTACTATTGTTCAGAATGAGACTGGTAGGCGCTTCGGGGACCAAGAGCGAACAGTCCCTGGGTTGTATACCTTAGGTACCTCTTACAAGTTATTTCTTCTGCCGTATTGGCTCAGAAGTACGCACTTAATACCTGTCGTGCGGCATACTCCCCCAACATCCCGATCGCCATTGAAGCTCCTAACAAGCACGAACCCGGACCAAACCACCACGCACAACTGGCAGGGTCAGTCAAATTGACCAGAGAAATCATAGAAACCAGAATGATGGCCGTTATGCCACATGATCCCACAAAATAAATAGCTGAAAACCGGCTGAGGATGCCGACAGCGACCAAAAATACGACTTGGGCGGCCGCCATGAGCGAGAAGATCAATTTCGGGGATTTTCTTCCAAGTCGAACCGCTAGCGAGCCCACGCCCGCCTTGATATCGTCCTCCCTATCCTGATAAGCATACAGAGTATCCACCAGAATGGTGTATAAGACACTGGCAGCATAGAGACACAGAGCTGCGAGTCGACGGCGACGACCATCGTCGTCATTGGATGGATGCGGTAGGATGAAGTCTACCTTGAGGGCTGGGCCGGTCATAAAGATCGCCAGGCTGAAGCCAAGACCCAGAAAGACTTGCGGGAAATGTGTTACACGTTTGCAAAACGGATAGACCAGTCCCATGAGAGTGGTGGTGGCGGCATAGACGAGGCAGGATGGAGAGAGAACTTGGAGGACGATGCCGCCGACGACGAGCTGCAGTAGAACGAAGACATGGCCCTGGACGGTAGTCACGGCGCCTCGGGCAATCGGCCGCAGCCGAGTTCGAGCTACCTGGCGGTCCAGGTCTTGATCAGCATTGTCGTTCCAAGTGCACATGGCTCCACGTAATATCACGACCCAGGCCATGAAGTATATCGCCTGAATGACGAGTCGCGATGGTGTTGGAGGGGATGGAGTCACACAGGCCGCAAAGCTCAGCCCAATGACATAGTGGCAGTAGTAGAAATAACATCCGGCCGGTTGATGGAGTCGCATCAGCTCGGCGTACGGCGTTAATGCGGAGGGGAGCAGGGTGAAGATGCCTCGAGTTGGTGGTGTATAGTGATCATTTGGGGCCCCCATGACGGCGTGCAAATCAAGAAAATTGTGCAATAGACAGAATGAATTGGAGCTCAGTGGCAGCTTAAGCAGCTAGTGAATTCAATTGACGGGGAAAGCGGAAGATCTATGAAGCCCCAAATGAGTAGGCTATTCTTATAGTGGTCCAATCCTTTTCCGATACATACAATCGTTGGCGGTACGTCCATATCGAGAAGTTCCATGATAGTAACCTTTACAGGATGCATACGTGTACCTATTGTATCGTGCTGGGAATAGATGAATAGGACAATAAAATGTGATATGACTTTAGGTTAGGAGCATGTGACGGTAGGAGTAGAGCTCCGCTTCAGCAGTACGTACGCATATGATGAGTAGACTAGTACCTACCTACTTACTAGTCAGAATTGTAATATGACCTTATAGCTCTCACTAGTAGTACTGAGATGCGAGGCATGATTGCCAAGCCTAGACCGCCCTTTTGTTTTGGTAATGGTTCGGGACCCTGCATACAACTGCTATACCACAAGCAGGCTATGTCAGAGGCCTCGTCATCTCACAGAAAAGCAGTTAGCATTGGTCTTGGATTGAAGGGATGTGAGATCAAAGAATATCAATCTACTGGGCTTGCTGTTATCTGGTCTGGATTCTGGGGCTTAAGATGTTGTTGGCTAATGGTTCCTCCTACTGAACTCCATTATTGTCTGGTAAAGACCATGCAATACGCCAATTACCTCGTCTTCCTTGGTGTCCTTGGAGTTACCGTGTCCCTGGTCATTCATCGTGCGCATAGGCTCATCCAAAACCATGTCGCTCAAAACCGTTGCATCATCCGTCATGGCTGTCAACCAGCGGCCAAGATTCCCTCAACGGGCATATTTCGCAGCCTGAGACGGACTCTCTCCAACATTCGAACGGCCCAGCAACACCGGGTCCTTGAAACCATACACGGGAATTTCCAACGATTCGGTAACACGCTGACTGACCGACGACTTGGACGCTCAGTCATCATCACCTGCGAGCCTGAGAATGTGAAGGCCATCGTGTCGCAACAGTTTCAGGACTTCACCGTGGGACATCGTGTTCACGCACAAGGACCACTCCTCGGCCATGGCATTTTCACCTCGGACGGCGACCGGTGGGCTCGTTCGCGTGCTCTCCTCCGACCTAATTTCACGCGCGCCCAGGTGTCCGACCTGGCCCTTTTCGAGGAGAAGATCCAAGACCTTTTTGCCCTCATCCCCGATAATGGGGCCACAGTGGACCTACAAGAGTTGTTCTTCTCGTATACCTTAGACTCTGCAACAGAATTCCTGTTCGGACACTCCCTTCATACCCTTAGAAGAAGATCAGCCACTGATGGCGATTCGGCATCCGAGGTTGCGATAGCATTCAACTATGCCATGGAGGCAATCACCACGCGGTCCCGTCTGGGCTCCCTGCGCGTCTTCTATTTTGATCGGAAAGCAACGCAAAGCTTTAAGATCTGTCATATGTTCGCCGAGAACCTTATTGATCATGCCGTGCAACGGAGAGATGCAAATCCCGACGCGGGAAAGGATCAACAAAAGTATCGCGTCATCGACGAGTTGGTACGTCAGACCAACGACAGGCGTCAAATGCGGGACGAGCTCATCAATGCCCTAATTGCTGGAAGAGATACCACCGCCGGCCTACTGAGTAACCTATTCTTTTTGCTGGCCAAACACCAAGAGGTGTGGACTAAGCTGCGGGACGAGGTGAACAGTACACTCGGGCGACGTCTTCCCACCTACGAAGATCTGCGCCAAATGAAGTATCTGCGACATTGCTTGAATGAAAGTTCGTTTGTTCCCCCCCCCCACTCTCCCATACCCAGGACGTACACGTATAGAGTTTAACATCTCACGATAGCCCTCCGACTATATCCCGTGGTGCCGATTAACAGCAGGCGCGCAGAAAACGACACATGCCTCCCCGTCGGTGGTGGTCCCGATGCACTGTCGCCGGTATTTGTGCCCAAGGGCACCATGGTCTTATACAGCGTGTACTCGATGCATCGACGAGATGACGTATACGGACCCAACGCTAGTAAGTTCTGGCCGGAGCGGTGGGATTCTATTCGGCCGAAATGGAGCTACCTTCCTTTCAATGGGGGTCCACGAATTTGTTTGGGCCAGCAGTATGCATTGGCAGAGGCTGGATACGTGACTGTGCGGCTTGCGCAGCGATTCTGCAAGCTTGAGAGTCGGGATCCGGAGCAGTGGCAGGAGAGCCTTTCATTGACATTAAGATCTCGAAATGGGACCAAGGTGGGTTTAGTGTCGACTTGACGGATCTCCCATGTATGGATGGGGGGTCCGTTTCGCAGATGAGTGAATGAATTCTGCTATTTACATAAGACTATCAACTTCAATAGTGTAAAAAACGGTTTCAGATACTCTTATACAAATAACACTTGGTTGATAGAATATTCTGACGCTTTGCATAGAACGACAGGAATCTGCAAGGCATTAAAACCCTGACTCCTTTTGAACTCTCGAAACAAGCCCTCGCTATTGATCGGAAACTCTCGCAACATCACCAAATTGGAAGCGTACGAATCTGGCCGAGTCTCGTACACCAGGGATCCAGGAAAGTAAATACATGAGGGCACGACACCCGAGCGTGGACTGTTCCACCCCCGGAGCCTCGACCAGACGAATCGATTCCACCAATTTCAGATGCGGATGGAGCGGATAGCTAAGCAGGCCCTCCCGTCCGTTGAGATTCCATGCATCCAGTCCTCGTCAAGTATTTCGGTGGCCGCAAGTAGGTTGGTTGGTTGGGGTGAAGCACGTAAATGAGATTGAACGAGAGCAAAAAGATGAATCAATTAAGATGCAAAAAACATACAACAGCAGGGATTCGCTGGTGGTCACCCACCCAACTACTAACCTGCCGGCGTGTGGCTTAAGTACGGCTGAGCGGACGGGAAGCCCTGTTTTCCACACCCTGTGGTCGTATGTATCAATTCTTTATCAGAAAGTAATTACATTGACAGAGGACGGTTCCGAACAAGTACACAGGACAAAGAAAAGGTGTTGATTTACCTCTCCAGGACAGGAATTACATCACAATCCTCCTCTTCATCAAACTCCTCGAACCTTCGCATGAATCGCTGGTGGGTACGGTCCTGCCGGGCTTTGTCACCTTCTTTCTCTCCAATATTCACCCATCCTCCAAGGTCTTGGCCTGTGATGTAAATCACCATCCCAGACTGGGCAAAGGTCTAGTTAGGCTTTTCAGCGGACCCCGCGGCGTCGTCGGCAAGACGCTCACTGCCGAGGCGATTGCAGAGATTGCCCATTGTCCTTTGTACGTGCTCAGCTCCGGGTCGCTGGGTGACAGCTCCAGGAAGGTCCAGGAGCGACTAGACCGCGTTCTAGAACTCACGGAGGCTTGGAAAGCGATTTTTCTACTAGATGTGGTGGATGTTTTCCTTGTCAAACGCAACAACGAGAACCTTTCGCGAAACGCCATCACATCGGTCTTTTCCGGAAACTCGAATACTACCAGGGGATCCTGTTACTGACCACCAACCGGCGCGACAGCATCGATCCGGCTTTCCAGAGCCGAATCCACTTCTGCTTCGATTACCACCCCCTCGGGCCGGATGCACGCGAAAAGGTTTGGTTCAAATTTCTTGACAGAACTACCAAGGCAAATATAGTAGTGCTAAAGAATTTTCCGGAAAAAATTAAGGATTGAGCGAAAAGGCAGTTGAATAAACGCCAGATCAAGAATATCATGAGTATCAGTCAGACGTATGCCGTCGAGGGTAACAAGCCCATTACAACCGACGATATTCGCGTTGCTATTGGCTTTTCGACCTGGACCAGTGACGACGAGGCGCACCTGAACAACAAAGCCCCTGATTCATAGCTGTTCCTCGTTCTATGGGCTACGATTCCTTCCCTTTTGATTTGGGTGTTCCTTGACGGGCTGAAAGCTACCGCTGCATAGACACCGCCGTCAGGAACTAAGTCTAGCCTTCGTACTCTCTCTTATGTGTTGACGGCATGGACCCTTCATACCGTTTATGAATCATAGTAGTCTTTTTTCACGGTCATTGTTTCTTTTATATTCGCTTTGAGCCATACTACCAATTGATATAAAATTAGATCTCACGTACCGCGACACTAAATACTATAAAACGTATCCCCGCTCTACCACAGAACATTGTATTGAATAGACTATTTCATTCAGATAGTATTTTATTTTTTTCGAACTCGGGGCCGGCGATTTAATAGAGTCTTATCTATAACCATATTAGTCTGCTTTACGAGGCATGACTAGTTAATCAGAAGTTTTATTGCCGATATTTTGTTTTGAAATATTTAACCCGATGTATCCGATTATAAAAAACTGCCAAATCTTCAACCACTCTGGTTGGCGACGGCCTTTGCATTCACATAAGAGTATAGGGAAAACCTAAAACATAGGAAAAAACCTATACTAAGGCTACCGCAACTCGTATTTAGCTATTCATCAGGTGCCAGGAAATAATCACCGCCATTGTCCCTATTGTCAACAACACGGACTTGTCGTCCTCCAAGTTCAGGACCTAGCATAGAAATTAGGATAAGGGCCCAACAATCCATGGGAAGTAAGTTGCCATTACCGATAATGCGAGCTAGGTCATTTGGTCCAAATCTATGCGATGTTGAGGCTTGGAATCGCTTTCTGGAGCCATCATTGAAGTTAACGATACAACTCTCGGATTCGCCTTCGCAAGTCTTGTTTTCCTCTCTTCGTATTTCAGTATCGCCACCGTTGATGTATTTGATGTCAATACTCTTGACATTGGGGTCCATCAGATTTATGGCTTTATTAGAATCAAACGAAATGTCCGCCATAGTTGCAACTGGGGTATATTAAGATAGTCCAATTCAAGGAAGTATTCTTTACCAGAATATTGCTTCTGGGAATAGATGGACTGAGATTCCTTCAAATGTTTTCGCTCCAATTCATGGGTTTAAATGCATTCCATTGACTACAGGTATTTACATGACCTTCACTTTTAGTCGTCATCAAATACATCATTATGAAGGTAGAAGGGTGACGATATCCGTGTCGTCCACTTCATTATTATAACTTTGGGTTTGGGTCTGCGGTGTGTTGCTGTGATTTTGTATTAGGTGACGTTAGCTAATTTACGAGACTTGGCATTCGATACACCAAGTGCATTCATATATCATCATCAAATACATCATTAGCAAAGGTAAAGGGATAGCAATACCCGTTTTTATGAACTAGGTCATCCTTGTGTATATCCACAGTCTAGGCCAACTCTTAGCTCGTTCAACGTCAGATCTGGTAATCATTGTGGCATATAGCGTTAATCCATAGTATCCCTGGATCTAGGATGTCGAAGCTATTCCATTATACGGCTGTATATCTTCCACAGATAGGTAGCTTTATTGATCCGACAACGTATGCCCGTGTTTTGGCAAAGTTATAGCTGGCTCTGAGGGCGACAACGCGGATACCTAGTAGGAGCTAATTGGTCTCTGCTAGGTCCAGTAGCTTTATGGTTTTTTCGAATTTCTAACTCCCATTGTTTTTGGGAAGCTTAATCTAAGCCTTTGGCTTGTATCCTTACAGAGGATGAATCAAAGGGGAGGTATGTTTTGTATTATAGTCGTGGCATCGTCCATGCTTAGCCTTATCATCTGCTGACATGGTTCCACGAATGGCCCCGATTTTAATCAGCTGTAATATGTCACCAGACAAATGTAGTAATTATAATAATAGATATTATTAAAAATGCCTCTACCGGTATTGTTACCATAACTCTGTTAAACGTTATTTACTGCTAGTAGACTGGATAAAACTTGATATCACCGAAATTCTAATTATACTCCCACAAGTCACTATAACTAATAGTGATCTAGATTCAACTAGGTAGTGAGGAGACTCAGTGGCTGGCTGTAGACACTCTTTATTTGCAGGAAATCAGTACCGCGAGTAGTACCTTACATCACCCTAAGTGTGACATGTTTCCGTTAGCTTCCTAGAGTGGCGGGTAACTTTTCCGACTAGAAACTTAGATGTGACAATGAAGGTATAACTTAAAGAAACTTTATTAGATAAACTTTAACCTAAGTATATTATCCGGCTATATCCCGTTCCGTGTTTACATTTGAATGGTTGAATTTGTAAGGCTGATTGCACAATTAATAGCCGACTCTGATGTAATGGTGTCAACAGAGTAATTATGCCACATCAACAAAAGCATGAACTAAATAATAAACGACTATCATAATGCTCAAACAAAGATTTTAAAGTCCTTCTGAAATCGCTCTGAGAATATGAACAAATTTGGGAACAGAGTAAATGTGTATCACGTAGTATGGTACATAATTGCCAATCATTTCTATCTCAGACTCTTCTCCCACGGTATAGTGCTTACTGGTCGGTCATTCACGCTCATATCGATTAAAAAACATCTCATAGGACATCAAAATTAATCGTGAACCTCTATGGAAGGATATATTCAGCGCAAGTGTATGAAATCACTTCTAGTCTATCACAGTGCTAACTATAATTGAGAAATTTTACAGTATTCATTTATAGTTGTATATTCATTCTACGTAACAGCATCCAGGAGATAAATTTTATTGATAAATCATACGAATTCATCATTATTCCCTCTAGGACTTTCCAAACCTTGACATAGTTAGTCCCTATGTTTTCTTAGGTAAACTTAGATGACGCAGAAAACTCAACAAAAGATCAACTGATAGAAAAGCTCTTTTTGGGGGCCTCCGGAAATAACTCGCGTTTCTTGTCGGTGTAGAAAATCCCAAGACGCGTATAATTCGTACGCCCACCGTCCTTAACCATCCCCACCTTTGCTAACACCAATCCGAATTCATGATATTCTGACTCCAAAAGGACCAGACAGAATAGTTTTATGGATGTAGGGCCGTCCTTCACCCATGGAGCTGTATCATCATCTGGCCAGCATATTGCGAAATACCTTCCATCCCGCAAAATCCAGACTGTGCCATGGTTTTCAGATATATCGATATAAGAACCCACTATGAATGGCCCCTTTATTATCAAGCTCCCTTTGGAGATAGCGCCAAATTCAGTAGTTTCTGGAAGTTGTTTGATTTGTCCCACGATCATCGCATTGCGAAGGTCTTGGAACTCTGGGCGGGAGGCCCAGAATTCTACCTGTCCACTGCTTGCCATCCAGGACCAAGATGGAGCGACGCGCGGTGGTCTTTCATGCGCGCTACTAGACTCGGATACGGGATACCAGAAGAGATCCGGAATCATGGTAGATTTCCACATTCCTGCAAGATAACTGTCATTGCTGTTTAAACAGTATCGTTTGGCAAGACCAGAGAGAGCTGCAAGCTTGTCATGGGGGTCTGTTAGCTCGCGAGAGGAGTAGTCTCTGACGATATAGTCCCATCGTGACGAATGTTCCCGAATCCTGTATCTGATTTTACTCGGCCAACTCTTCCACTTTGCTAGCAGCTGGTTGTCCGACTGTGGCGATTTAGATACTGGACTAGTGCTCGAATTCTTGGTATGTAACGCCTGACTAGACTCCATATCGGATTGAGGTGAGGAGGCGTCGTCAGACGAATCGTAGAGATGATGAAAAATGTCGTTTCTCCTGTCCTTCCATACATAGGTCTCGTCTTCAGGGTATGCGTGCACGCTTCCATGATGCGCCTCGTCACATAACCACACCACTTCATCCAGGCCGTATAGTAAAACTCTTGGTGAGAGGAGTCTTTCCTGTAAAGTCCAGGCTCGACGGTTTATTGGCTCTTTCGTATGGCGCCTATCCGTCCTGCGGAAGACATAGCCGTGCTCTCTACCATGGCTCTCTTGCTCGTCCAGAAAGTGGCAGTTCAGCAACGCGTGGCGGGGACGGAAGATTCCTCCATCAGCATGATCCGAGGCAGCGGCAACAACGGTGACAAGCGCATTTCCGTAAGTTTGATGCAAGTTGGCAGATTCCGTTGTCCAGTCCCCTTTATTATGTTGCAGAATGCAGAGGGCATCGATCCACAAGTATTTGCACCCCAACTCTCTAGTAACGAGAACGGTATCTTGGAGAGTGCGCGGAAGATCCTGGAGGGAAAATCCTTCCATTCTCTCTTTCTCGGTTTCCTTGGTGGTCTGGAATGTATTGCTCTCGCCCCAACAGTATGACAGCGCAACATATTGCCCACGATATCCCGAGGTTTGAAGGAGACATAACCGATTTGGGTCCGGTCCACCGACATAGATTACTCGCGAGGGTAATTTGGCATCTTTCCCCAAACCACAAGACCGCGCTTGATGCGTTTCACAACACCTGGCGAGCCAACTCCGGGTAAGATCAAAGAAGGGTCGACTATCAAAATTATACGGAATTCCATAGCTTTGGAGCACGGATGAAGTAGGAGAGCCTACTGTCTGTCAGAAAGGTCTTACTTGTATATAAACCCAAGAAAGGAATAACCGACCCACTGCAGCACAAAGGAAAAACTGAAATCTCTCCTTGTCACCACCACTGGTACCAAGTGAACAGAACAGTTGATTTGATGTTCGCGAGGCGGAATACACGAAGGTTTCTAATTCCACTTGAAGACCAACCTCCTTGGACATATGGCGTCCTTTTTGAAAGCAAAAATCTTGGGTCGACTCCAGTGTAACCAGAAGGAAGCGGCAAAACGTGCAATTCTGACGTGATGATATCACAATATTATTTATTTTTGTTCTGGTAGTAATGGTGTCACCAGGGTCGAGGTGTGGTAGTTGACGCTCTTGCTTATGCAGGCGCAGGGAGAGCACAAGATTATTGCAGTCAAAACAAAGTCCTTGGATGGTTTAGACTCGTCATCCAACAATTTGCAAATACAACATGTGACGAACCGTTCACCACGCTACAAGTTTGGGCGACCGCGGTTGAAGCCATGCTGATGTGCGAAATTACTAGAGCCTGCTCATTAGATCGTACCAACCAAAGAAGGACGTGGAGAAAAAGGAGCAGATCGGAGATATCAGAAAGGGCGGGGTGAATCACGTGATATTCGTCGTTTGTATGGGCGACTATTCCCGTATTGATCAAAATGGCAAGGAAAAAGTAAAACTCGGTGCTCTGGAAAGGCTTGATTCTCATTGAGACCTCTATTTAAGTCATTTAGTAAAGCCCCTTTTTCTCACCTAAATCATCGTAGTATGACATCCAGTAATTGTCCCTGGATTGTTGTATCTCCATGCATTAATCCGTCCGCATAACACCAACCTATCAGAAAGTACTGAAGAGGCGTTCTATCTGAGACTGTTGTGTCTGGTTTGAGGATGAGCGGAAGTCGACAACCCGGCACGGTGCAAATCATGTGTCCCGACTCGACTTCGGGCGGTCCAATGCAGAAGAATTCTTGTTTTGTCATGAAGGCTTTCCATCCATATATTCGCGGGGCCAAGGTCAGATGATATTTGTTCGTCCGAATAAATTCGGGAAACTCTTCCACCGTACTCGATAGTAGCCATTCAAAATATTCTTCAAAATCCCGGAAGAATTCTGGTTGTGGTGGTTCATCGTCGACATCCAGACCAAATGTTAAACTCCGATAGATGGTGGTCCTCCATTGCTCGGGGGGTATTCTATGGGGCCTAAGGCCCAATATCTTCCGAATAGTTCTTCGCTGATAGCTTGCATCATTGGGATTAAACATGGAGCAAGTCGTTTGTACGATGTCAAGAACCCTGATTTGAAGGCGAAGCTGGTCTGGTCGAAGATATCTCGGTGCTATCTCCCAGGCGCCGCCAGCGTTCCAGTCTGCACCATCACACATCACGAACGGCTGTGCGTAGCTGTTTAACCGATGATCCGGAACCCAAGTTGGTAAATCTGATCCTTTCTGGCGCGTGATACCTGCTAAAGCCAGAAGGTCGAGAGACGTTCCATGACAAAGCAGCGCCTCTGCTGTCTCCGTATAAACGTCCGCAACTGACGCGGTGTAGTTCGGCACGGGAAAAGGTCGATCACCGTCTGCTATACTCCCTATTCCTTGAAACGCATACACCATATCGAGAGGATTTGTCGCTTCGCTTTGACAAGCTAGCTCAAGAAGGGTCTCATAGCGGACGGGATTGGAGGCTTGAAAGTCATGGCGCAAATTTAGTAGCCGGGTGATCCACCAGAAGCCGCGAAATCCAGGATCGTCCTCATCGTCGTCACTCATCCCCTCGAAGAATTTCCAAATCGCATAGACACAGGGCCAAAAGGAATCCAGATCAGTAAGGTCGCTTCCGCAAGCCATCATGACTTTTTCATTCAGCATAACCTCTTGGATCACCCAGACACGTCGAAACCAGCGGCGTTGGAACAGTGAGAATAGATACTTCAGGGAGGACATATCTTGGGCCGCGTCCCATCCAGTGGGCCAAACAAGACTTTTCTTTGATTCCATAAAATCGAAAGCCTTCCTGGTCCTGCGGGTACTCGGCCCGAGCCATATTAGAACATGATCTGCAAGTGAGTAGATTTTACCCAAGAGACAGACTTGGTCGGATTTTTCTTCCAAATCTTCCTGATTGATGCAAAGCATATCAATCCACAAATTTTGAGATTGATGATGCTCTCGTAAGGAATGAAATAGCTGTGATAATGTCCTGCTGAGAGGGAGTGACCGGCCATGGTCGAGTCGAATATTGCTCACATTCGCTGGGCCCTCCCAGGAATAAGAGATGGCCGTGTAATTTGGTAGCGGGTCGTCCAGGCAGATGATTCTGAATTTACCAGCAGGCACATCAAGATCATATTCGCCGATTTCCAACAGTCGGATGTAATTTCCTCCTCGTGGCAAGGGCTCATAAATCTGGTCCATCACAGTCGGTTAGATGTTGAGAGTGAGATCTTAGCAAACCAACAATGTCGATATATCCATACAATCGTGTCATAATTTAAATTAAAACTTTGTCCAAGCTAATAGAGATAACGGCATGTATCGCACTGAGATGAGAGGTGGGATCTTTAGGCCCCAAATACCCCGCTCGATAGGGCTGGCAGAAATCCAAATCCTCTCTCCACCTCATTTACATGGATACGCAAAAGTTTGCATCGCGCTGTATATAGTCTAACTGATTCATGTCACTGCATCCCAACACTATCTATATATGCAGCACCAGGCGGGTTTACGAAGGAAGACTGCGAGCCATATAAAGGTTTTCTCGAAAGCCTCTTCGGAAATTTCCAGCCCATAATTTAATCGGTGGAAGCGACTTTGAGGGAGAATATATATAGTCAAGGAAATCAGAAAATGTGGTATTTGAAGATCACTCTGGAAGACCCGAAACTTATCGCCAAAGTAAGAGGTGCCTTGGAAAATGGAGGATTAAGTATGAATTACAGAGGCCTGTGGAGTAGCGAAGATAGTGGGATGTTAATATTCGATAACATCTAGTCTAGTGCCTTCTCAGCTTTATAATCCATACTGACACTTGAGAACATGCATGGCCTCGACCTGCAGCAAATCTTTAGTCGCCCAGATCCAAGCTTCTTTATTGACCACGGTGGTGGTGTTGTTGGATGCATGTCAGCGGTTCTGGGCATGCAGGTTGTTGAGGTGCAGAATAGACGGATGGCCTCAGGGTGTTCAGGTGAGAGAGGGAGGGGGTGAAGGGAATTTCAGTGCACATCAGACAGAATAGAAAAAATAAAAATAAAAAAGAAAGAATACATACAACAGCAGGGATTCGCTGGTGGTCACCCACCCAACTACTAACCTGCCGGCGTGTGGCTTAAGTACGGCTGAGCGGACGGGAAGCCCTGTTTTCCACACCCTGTGGTCGTATGTATTTATTCTCACTGAAATGAAGAATATATAGAGCAGTTATCTATCCTATCTAGTAGGTGCCCAGGTGGCAGAACTGTGTAGGAGCGACAATCATAGATATATCAAAGTTGAAATTCGGCAGCTAACAAATAGACTTAGATATATAATCTCTAGAGTATCAATAGGTATCATGTTATTTGACCCACCTTTAGCTTCCCACTGGACTTGCCTTGTTTGTTCGAAACATAAGGCGTTCGTCCCACTCAACTAGATGAGACATTGCAACTTTGAGTAGTAAAAAAAAAACAACTTGCCACGACAAATTATCTACCTACTTTATAGCCAGAAGTGTCACAGGTTCGGGGGCTTTCAACAGTTATGACCATCGGCTGTCTGGAACTGTTATTGAATCCGATCTAGAGTTGACGGTCAATTATATATAATGCGATCCTTACTCCCACTCTAGCCGTCTGGTACATCAATCTGCTTCTTCTGACCACACTTTCCCTTGGGAGAGCTGAATAGCTTCGCATTTATTTTTATCGAATCTTCCCTCGTACGCAATCTTTTCCTTTACCGATAGACACCATGATTTTTATGTCCCTTTTCGTCCTGTCTTGCGCTACCGTGGTAATTACTCAGCGCGGACCTGGCGAGATCTGTACCCCTTACCCTGATGAATCCTGTAAGGAGGGTCTTATATGTGTTTTATGTCAAAATGTCCCCGGATCTCCGGGTGTTGTGAGTAATCGACGTTGCCACGCACAGAGAATTAGTCGGACCTAACCACTTTTGTAGTGTGCCTTCCAGGACCCTTGCCGTCGACGAGAGACATGACAAGGAATTACTTCTAGCTGGTTATGCACTATTGTTCTTGTGCATGGCTGGGGGGATTTTTTCTAATTAACGGATATAGTTAGGTCATGATAATATTACCACGATTTTCGAGTCTTACCAGAAAGTATCCTTGCCCTTTGTAGAAGCGACATTACGAGTAAAGAGAAATATAGATTTTAAGATATATGGAAGACATTCTATTATTCCCAATTCCTTGACCCAATGAGAGCTACCAGCTAGTACTTCGGTTTAAACAAGAGAGAATAAAGGGCATTATGTTTATTCATTAAATTATATATATACACACCATGAGCGAAAGCTACCTTAGCAAACCCTACCTATATAACCTCCCCAATTTACTGAGTATAGACACACCCATTAGGATCATTCGTCTTCTCCACCCGAGCAGCAATACCAACACAACCCTCGTTGAAGCCGGGGTTCTCAACACCAGCATTTGCCCAGATGCTCCAAGCCCTATCGATGCTATTCGGGCAGGCAATCAGGTCACTCCCACCAAACTGGAGGTGATTGTTGGCATCGATAGCCCAGCCTTCACGCTCAGCGTTGCGGGGAGGCGGCTGAGCACCAGTAGTGTAACCGATCTTGCCTTGGCCTGGAGACAGGGGGATGTCAGAAACACGGAGAAAGTAGAAACACATATAAATTCAGCAAGAAAGACATACCCATGCCGGAACGGTCCACATAGAGCTGCTGAGGAGTGGCCGACTTGTCATAGAGATACAGAGAGCCGTCCTTGATGTAGAAGGTAGCGGTTTGCTCGTCGGGACGGGCGCAGCTGGCGTTTTGGCTGGAGAGGCCGGCGAAGATGCTGCTCAGGGCGGCGTTGAAGGGGGCGTACTGCACAGCGCTGCCGGAGTGGATGGAGACGACTCCGAAGGTTTCGGCGGCGGTTTCGCCTCCACCGGGAGCTTTGCAGGCGGAGTCGCTGCCGGCTGGGAGAGCGGTAGCGGTTACTGCGGCCGAGGCAGCGAGGAGGAAGTTCTTGAACTGCATTTTTGGAGAAGGAATTGGGGTTATGTATGTGAAGGAAGATGAGTTATGGGAGATGAGATGATGAGAAGAGAGAAAGAAGTGTGGTGGTGGTGATCAGCTGGTCTTTTATACCCTAAGCCAGCTAACTAACTAACTAACTAACTGGCCGAGGCTGTTGACGTCGTTGAAGATGGGCTACATCTTCGATGTCTTAAACGATAGTGCCACTCCACTGGTGGGAATGTGGCTAATGCTAGCGATAGTGGGGAAATCAATGGGAAGAAATGGGCTAAATTTATCTCGGCGGAGCCCTAATTGGCCTCCGCCATCGGATAATTGTTCATCACAACAGACATGTCTCAGTCCGGGGATTCTGAGTGGATTTCGTCTCCAGGCTAATGGTTCAACGTGACAATATCATTTCATCATATATGCAGGTCTCATCAGGTGTTCATCTTGTCGGGGTCTGCTTATCCGACAGGAATCGGAGAGTGCCAGAGTCCCCCTGTTCCACGTGGCAATATTAGAAGGTAAATTTCATGATTACCACATTAGGTATCTATCGTGTTTAGAAGAAATAGAAAAAATAAAAATAAAAAATAAAAATAAAAAATAAACAAAAACAAAGCTCCACGGGAAGGGACGGATAAACACCCCGAGAAGATTTAAAAAAAGAAAATAAAAGCTGGGCAACGGGGGTTGCCCCATACAATTCGGGTAATCCGCACGCTGATCTCCCAGGCAATCCGTTCCGATTCCTTGTTTCCAGAAACAGAACTCCATCTCAGGTTCTTATAATAGTAGCCATGCTATATATGCGTATTTTGTTTGGAACTTCTCCGGCGCATACACCTTTACCCTTGATTTCAACCTTTCCATGATAACTTAATTGACTACCTGGGGAAGAATTCTGACTGTATCTAAACAAGTAACAAAGATGTTCAACTCGATGTCGGCAAACAACTCGTCTACATCTGGTCCCAATTTGATAAAAAAGAGTTTCATTTTCAATATTAAAAATGAACGATGTCCATTCCCGAACACAGGTTCTACATGGTCATCATATGCTCAGTTAAAGCCCCTGACAGCCGTCTCGTCCAGGAACGCAGAGTTCGATATCTCCATTGTACCAGTGACTACAGCGACTTCTAAAGGTCTCAAACAAGGACTCTGGGAGCCCGCAGAACGGTTCTCCGCGTTCACAATCAAACATGTCCCATGGAATCGCGTTACAGATTTCTTTGGTTGCCTCGGTGCTTTCGCCTTCGTTGGAGCCCGGCGGGTGGCATCGTAGGGCGTATCTACCGCATTGTGCGTGGATGGCGGGGGCGATAGCGAGATAGAAAAACAGATCCTGACAAAGTTTCATTTTGGGCCTGGGTTTCTAGGAGAGGATAGCGAGAGGTGTGATGATGACAAGATCTTGAGGATTGGTCTTGGGGAGAATGGGCAATGTTTATTAACCGGCAGAATATAATCCACCTGAGGCCACCTTTCACTGGAAAATAACCCGACAATGGGGAAATCTGAAGAATCATAATTAGGATAGTACCAGTACAGTGCTACACAACAGCCTGGTGTGGGTCAGGAGAGTCTGACTGCATATCTCGGTGTTTTATTTTCCTGTTGTATCTTCTTCTGTTTCTGTTTATTGGTATGTTCCTATAAACACTGCAACTATCCGGAAATAACGGCATTTTCTCCCACCGACTAACACCGAAATGGTTGCCTACGTCGTAGTACTATACTCACCATGACTACAAAAAGTCTTCTCGTATAAATCTGACCCCCTAACGATGATCTCGACGAATAACGGCGTGGACACGGACCCGTCTCACGTCAGAGCCTTGACTCACCGGCTAACTATAAAGAACGCCAACAATTCACCTTTTCATGAGTTTTCATAACCCCCATTCTTCTCAATTCTATCTATCCACACGGTCTATTACTCCAAACCATGGGTCACACATTATACGACGGAACCATCGTGGTGGCACAAGGGATCCTGGGCACCCTCTCCCACATCCTCCACCAAGGCGAGCAACACTCCAACGCGAGCACTCTACTCGACGCCCGATTGTACGAGGACATGTACCCACTGAGCGACCAAATTCGCATCGCAACCCAATTCACCGAGAATGTGGTTGCAAGACTCACCGGTCGCGAGTCGGTGACCTACGAAGGGAAGCCGACAACGTTCGCCGAATGCTACGAGCGCATTGAGACGGTGCTGAAAACACTCAACGAAGCCGACAAGGATGTTGTCAACCAAAATGCCGAGGTTTCAAAGACCGAGACGTTTGGCTCGCAGTTGACGGTTCAGATGACTGCCGCCGAGTATGCCCACACCGCGGGCTTGCCGAATGTCTACTTCCACCTGTCTACCGCGTATGGGATTTTGCGGAAGGAGGGGGTCCCGTTGGGTAAAAAGGACTATTACCAGGGGTTTGTTCCTTTCATGATGGGCGCAAAACAGTAGACGAAGAGAAGGGGTTGGGACTATGAAGGGTTTGTGCCAGAGGGTGAAGCCAGTTTGGAATACTTGTGGATATGGATATTAACATCTTGTAATAAATACCTCTAGGATGAAGTGTATCTATTTTCTTTATAGTGAATTAATAGTCATATTTTGTTATTCAAAGGCGAAACTAACCTCTTAGATAATGTATGCTTCACAGCCCCAGCAAGGTGGGAGGCAGGCTGATCTTTATGCCATTGCATCGATCTGTTAAAACCCCTGAAGACGCTCATCATAAATCGCCTCGTGAATGATGTGTTCCAGACCCACCTCAAAAGCTAAGATGTGTAAACTGAAGCTAAACACTTTACCCAATTAGGGCAATCTGGTCGCCAAGCTGTCGATCACCCACAGCTGAATGTTCTGCTAGCATGCCGAAGCATTCAAAAAGCTTGGCCCCATAGATCATCCGGGCATTTACTGGATCAGGGCAATATCAGTGCCAAGGGCGACGGATTCTCCAATGATATGGTATGTTGTTCACTGCCTCCAGGATGACCAGCTAAGCTTTCCCTTCATCGCCACAAAAGTATTGCCAAGAGATGATGCACGAATTTAACATATAAGGCTTTCGGACAAGCAAGACAAGCAGGAGTACAAACCATCTTGAGCTATAAAAGCAAGTCCATCACCCGTAGAATCCGCAAGAGTCAATCATCCAACACTCTCCCATCAACCATGCTTTTATACACTTTGTTTTTACTCTCCCTGGGGGTACAGTCTGTCCTCGCAAAATGCAAATGTGTATGTTTCTGAAAGCCCGCACTGCTACTATCTCCACTGAACGAAACAGACACCAATGGACGAATGCTGGCCATCAATGTCAGCATGGAATACACTCAATGCCACCGTGAATGGGAAACTCATCCACAACCAACCTCTGGCTGAATCATGCTATCCCGGCCCAAGATACAATCCCACGTCCTGCCAGTACATATCGAACGGATGGGCAAACTCATCGATCATCAGCCTCGACCCTCTCGGATATTCCTATCCACTGTTCGACACTTGTCCTCCCGTCAACACTTCTGTGGCTCAATATCCAACCTGTGACCTTGGAAATTGCCCGGTTTACACTATTGACGCCACGAATGCAAAGGACATCGCCACCGGAATCAAATTCGCCAAGGAGAACAACGTTCGACTGGTGATCAAGAATACGGGTCATGACATTGTCGGGAGGTTGGTCATTTCGTGGAAATAATTCGAATGGCACTGTGCTGATAGACAGGGGTAGATCTCAAGGGTACGACAGTTTGATGATCTGGATCAAACATATCCAGCATGGGGTAAACTTTCACGAGAGATACATCTCGCCGTCTGGATGCCCTTCCAACTGGACGGGGGCTGCGTTCACCGTCAGTGGAGGATATGCCTGGGGGGATCTGTACAACGAAGCTGCTGCACGGGACCATATGGCCGTCGGTGGTAATGATCCAGTATGCTTTCTTCATTCATCTCCCCGCGCCAAGTACCCCAAATAACCCGTTCTTCTAGACTGTTGGTGTGATCGGTGGCTACATCCAAGGGGCAGGTCACGGCCCAGCCAGCCACCATTTTGGGCTGGCGACCGACCAGGTCCTTGAGATGACCGTTGTGCTTGCATCAGGCAAAATCGTCATCGCCAGCGCGTGCCAGAATCCAGACCTGTTTACGGCTCTACGTGGCGGCGGCGGCGGAACATACGGGGTGGTCGTATCGGTCACCATCAAAGCGTTCCCAACACACCCGGTCCTCACGCACAACCTGGGGGTGATCCCGTTGAATGCCGCCTTGCCCGCATTACTCAATGTGACCTCTAACATCGTGCCCAAGTATCCCGTTCTCTCCGATGCTGGATTCTCGGGTTACGGGACCGTCGGCCCAACTGCCCTGCTTGGGATATCGACCGACGCCCCAGGGATCTACGGCCATATCTTTGGGAAGATGCTCCCCAGGGACAATGTCTCGGCGACGGCGAGTATTCAGCATGCGAAGAACACTGTCAACAAACACCTCATCGAGGACCTGCTTCCCTACAATGGAACCGCGTTCCTGATTACCTCCGAGTGGACGGTGTACTCGTCTTTCTACGAGTACTACTCCAACACTGGTGGCCAGGCCCCGGTAGGAAGCACTGATATTGCCATCACGTCCCGACTGTTCGACAAGAGGGCTCTCGAGAATAACGAACAGAAATTAGAGGCCATGATGCAAACCGTCTTTTCTACCCACAACGACAACAACACACTTTCTACCGACGACACCCTGCTATATCTCTGCTTGATCGGGGGTGGCAGAGTTCTCCACCCACAGCCGTACATTTCGGTCAACCCCGGATGGCGGAAGACCTATCTACTGTCGGAGATTCTCGCTACTTGGCCTAAGGACGCTAGTTCGGATGTAATCCAGACGATCAAGGATGATGTCACCCACCGGAAGATGAACGCGATGCGAGCCTTGACGCCGGGGATGGGAAGCTACCTGAACGAGGCAGATCGGCATGATCCGTCGTGGAAAGAGGACTTTTGGGGCCAAAACTACGCGTGGCTGAGATCCGTCAAGGAGAAATATGATCCAGACGGGGTGTTCTGGTGCTATCCCTGTGTGGGCAGTGAGGGTTGGGGGGAAGTGACTGCTGGCAGGGGATATGGCCCATTATGCACGAAGGAGTAATTCTGCTTCATTCTACCCATTTCTTTTGTTAGAGAAGATCATTAGATAGTTAGAATTTCGCAGATACGTAATAAGCTTTCGAGACAAGCACTTTGGCCCCCACAGAATGACATCAGAAGCTCCACATCAATCCGCGGTCAGCCTTGCAGATCCCATAAACATTTCCCTATCTCACGTCGGTTCCTGGTGCCTCTTGAGCATTATTGGATTGAATCAGCTATTCATGACTACCAGAATACAGTCTCTCCTCCCTTCTTGGACTGCATTAAGATGACAGTCACCCGCAATCGTCACTGCTGGGAATGTCTTGGACGCTCTTTGGTGTGTGACTTTGGACGCCCGCAATGCAAGCGGTGTGTCGCCTCTGGAATCGATTGTCCGGGATATGGCGATGTGAAACCCGTTCGATTGAAGTGGCTTGCTCCAGGACGAGTGAAATCCCGCAAGGACAAGTCAAAGAAAAGTGATCCTACCACCAGCACAGAGATCACACAAGCAGTGACGACCCCGAATGGTGTAGCCAACCCTCCCAAAGAGCTCCAGACGGATTTCCATGCCTTCGTCCAGGCGACAGAGTACTGTCGGTCATCCATATCTATCGACTGTTCCAATACTGAGCTCTCACCCAGATAATACCTGCATCTTCCCAGACCTCGTCTCCAACCTGGGCCAAAATGCCTCGGTGTGCCCAATCACTCCGCCGATTTTCCAGATGGCCATTGCCACTCACCCGGACTATATCAGACTCGTGATAGTTTGTATGACGCTCAGCCACCGGATCAACCGCTCGAGAGATGATGCTGCGTGCCCTACTCTGGCGAGAAGTTTCTTCCATTACCGTGGACAGCTGATTCGCTCTCTCCGCGACGATTTCTAAATCGAACAAAAGCGACTCAGTAATATAGTCATTGCAGGAATGCTCACCCTTCTCCTCGTCGATGTGAGTTTCTCGCTTCCATATCGACTAGAGAACGAACACCACTAACTCCCCGCCAGGCACAGCAAGGTGCATCCGCACACTGGCGATGCCATCTCGACGGGGTGCGCAAAATCATCGCCCTTCACGGGGGAATGCGCACTCTCGCGCAGCCACCGGGCATGGAGCCCTTGATTCTCTTTGTGGCGTTGTAAGTTGATTATAACTCCCTCCTACATTATCTCTTTTAGCAAACCCCCGACTAACTCCCACCATCACCCACCTAGCGCGGCAGTTATGGGCGATACCTCCTCGCCAGCATCCAACCTAACCATAGCAACCGCCCCCCCGGAGGACCTAGATTTCATCATCAAAGAATACGGCGATCGCGAATTCGCCCTCGGATCCTACCCGACAGCGCTATTCGTCTCAATCATCAAAATAAACCGCCTTCGGATGCAGGCCGCCTGCCGGCCAGCCGCAGCCTCCAATCTCGCTCTCCACGCCTATGCAATCCTCACCCACATCCACAGCTTCTCATCAGCAGACTGGGCCCAGTCAAAACCTGTTTCCACAGCCGAATGGGTCCTGCTGGGCAATATGCACCAGGCCGCAGTGGCTATCTACTGCATCCGCTCTTTGCAGAGTGTCGGGGTGTTGCCGCGCGACTTGGCGCTGGAAGATATGTGTGCCGCGCATGGGCGGGGCTTGCAACACTTTTTACAGGCGGCGCTGCCGACCCCGCAGATTAGGAGGTTTACTTGGTGGTGTTGGGAGTGCACGCGGTGCATTGTGGGGGTGGCGATGTTAGAGCGTTTGTTCGGGGGCAACTTCCGGAGTTGAGTCGATCGACTGGGACGTATGTGCCGCTTATGGCGAAGGGTTTGCTGGAGAGATTCTGGGAATCGGGGGAGACAGGGTGGGATGCTTGCTTTGGGGAGCCGTGTACTTTTGCGATGCATATGTCGGTGGATGTTAGTGGGTTAAGATAGATGTGGTCAAGGTCAATAGAAAGGGTTAGATTAAAGATTTTATCTTCTAAGGACAGAAATCATGAACCCAAAAAGACATATGAAATGAATATCTATGTCAACTTCTCCCCCAAGTCATCCTTCATCATCTTCCCAACCCATTCAGGTCAACAATGTATACAGTGACCAACAGAACCATCCTCCCCCCAATCAACAATGCCTCTGCTTCTGTGCCCAAGACACATCCACATCCTGTTTCACCGTAATAGCTCCCTGCGACCCATTGTCCTGACTGTCCTTGTCAGCATCCTCCTTCACCGACCGCGACGCATTGATATCATTCATCAGATGCACCTCGTCCACACACCCAAAGTCATTCAAACTAAACAACGAGTCCTTCATCGCCTTAGGAACCCGATTCCTCTTAATCCACGTCGACGTTTTCGAAGGCATGCTATCTGTCTGGTTGCTGCTGCTACCACCAGTGTGAGTTCGCACGGTTGACCACCACCGCCGGAAGATCTGGCCGAACGTGGGGAGACATGCGCAGATAATTCCGACAAACGGCTCGACGCAGGACCAGATAAACACCGGTGCCATGGTCCATGTTGCATCTGCGCCTTGGGTGTTGCGCTGGAGGGCGAGGATTCGGCAGATACTGGCGACGCAGACGCTGGTGTTTGGGTATATACGTTAGTATAGTTTGGAAAATGGGGAAAATAAAAGAGAAAGCCCTAGACGAAAACGTACAAACTCCCCAGAAGTAAAATCCCCACAACCGCTATCTTCTGCGACAGTGCCATCTGCAACCGGTAGATGACCGGCAGGGGCATGCAGAGGATGATCACATCGATGAGCATGGCGCCGATTCCGTTCCCGAAGAAGAATGTGGCCACGTCAATGCAGACGCCTTTCGCGGTAGGGTCGGTATACGCCAGCCAGAAATAGGGAAGGGGTCGGCAGGCGACGAGGATGGTCACGATGATGGTGATCCAATATCCAATCACGAGGAATAGGCAGATACCCAGGGTCCAGCGGAAGCCGAATATGCGGCCGTAGAACATGACGATGGAGGCTTTGGTACAGGTGACGGCTGTTGCGTAGATCATGACATAGGCGAAGAGAATCTGCGATACGGAGGTTTAGGGGGTCAGTTACAGTTCTGTGGGATGAGGGTGATTTCCATACTTTCCAGACAGTGTTGAACTCTTCCGTCGACAGGGATTGCAAGTGATAGCCATTGCCATAGGGAATACCTGGTAAACTTGGTAAGCAAAAGATTGTAAGAGGTTACCCAAGTGCGATGTGCATATCTTACTGAGGAAACATGATATAGCTGTTCCCCATGAAAATATCTGTTGCATGCCGTTAGCATTGATGAGGCCATACCACAGGAAACTCTCTAGTCTCACCAGGGCTGGGACGATGAGGTAGTCATCGATTGCGAGGGTCACATCTTGAGTCCTGAGTCGAACCACGATCCGCATTACAACTGCAATGCTGCCAAACACCGCAACAGGAATCACTGCTCCAAGCAGACTCCCCGTCTGGTTCTTGGAGAGATCTACACCTGGTGGTGCTGGACCAAAATCACCCGTGGCGATGATACTCGGCATTCTGTTGGGCTACTGGAGAACGCAAAGAATATGGGAAAACACTGACAAAAAAGGCTCAGTACAGCGGAAAAGGAGTAGACATTGACGACTTGATGTAGGGAGTGGATTGAGTATATAACCTGCAGATGAGTAGCTGAAACAGAAAATGACAGACGGTAGGTACCCTCTCATCATTGCAGACATTTTTCCAAGGTCATCTACAGTACTTTCGGACTAGCAGTGTTTGAGGACCGCTGGACCTGTATCAGGAGCATTTGGTCTATCCTCCACCAACATGTCAAGCGGCCAATTCCGATACTCAGGATGCACAGTAGAAACGGCGCCAAGGCAACAACGGCGTTCGATCCGGATATGACAGGTAGATCAGAGGACCATGAGTGGAAGGGCAAAGGCCGAAGGAACATACTGATCAACATCACACCGGAAGTGTGGGCACTAGATATTCAACTTATCATTTGTTTGCTTGCGCCCTTCGCTTGGGGGGTCTGAAAAAAAAAAAAAAAAAAAAGTACCCAACCAGGGATGTGATTTCGTGATGATTTCCAATTGGCCGCCTGCAAGTTTGCCGCTTCATCCTTAGCGTCCGCCGAGATACTAGAAAATGGGCCATATTTTGGGGTCTGTTTTAGTGACTACTCGGCCAGGAGACATCACTTCCCGTGTCCAGAGCTGGGGAAAGGATTCAGTGGGCCTTTCTCTATTTCTGGGAGCCAACGGTCGTCGATTAAGTATAGGATCGACAGACAGCTCGTTCCTAGATGAGGCTATCAAGCCTCCCCCCGTCACACGAAGCTAGCTTCTAAAACACACAAGAAGGAATCACACAGTAGAGTAGGTTGGGGCCGAATACTCCACCGCTGATCCCTGTCCATGTGCCCCCCTAAACATTGGCAGTGGCTATTATTGGACATCTGCATATGTGGCCTCGGGTTTTATCACCCGTGTCCGCACCCAAAACAATAGGTTATTCGGAGCTTTGACCCAACGGCGTCCTTGTTCATGCACAATTAAAACCGCCGGCTCTTGTTGCCGCAGTCCGCATCCCAGTCTAGACATGGCTATGTGGGGGGGTGGTACTTTTGCAGCCTCATCTCGTTGGAGGATCCTGCGTCCCAAATGGTTTTGGGGGTTGCGTCCAGTTAGTTCCTCTGTTATCCTGCGAGCGGTTGACATGTTAAGCGGAACTTATGAGCGCAGTGGAAAGTATAACGCGTGGTGAATGACCGGCTGGCTTCATTGGCGCGTGGAGTAGGCCTCGCGCGCTCATCCGCCTGGTGTATTTAGTGATCTCATCATCCTCTTCCTCTTCAAGGAATTATTCATTATTCAATCAGGGAATTTCTCGCTACAAATTACCGTGTATTTGCCCCTCGTAACATTGGATTTGTCTTCGATTCTCCTCTGCTACTACTACTACTACTACTAGCATGACTGTCCCCGAACCCCAACATGGCCATACCCCGGCCAATGCCGTTGCCAGCGGTGCAAGTCCCACCAACTGGGAACCTTGTGGTGACCATCCAGCGTATGCGAGAAGAAAGCTGAGGATTGTTTGTGTTGGCGCGGGCTATTCGGGCTTGACACTGGCACACAAAATCGACCACGAGCTGAAGTTGGGTGATGTTGTTGATCTGGCGATCTATGAGAAAAACCCCGATGTGGGTGGCACGTGGTTCGAGAATACATATCCTGGGGTTGCCTGGTAGGTACTGTCTCAATTCAATCCCCAAACATCTGGCTAACGGTGGTGTCTGAATAACTGCAGTGATATTCCTTCTCGTATGCCGTCACCCCCTCCGTCTATTCCTTACCTGTCCCAGCCTGATTCCCTCTTCCTCCAGATGCCTACACGTTTCTCTTCGAGCCGAATCCGAGTTGGTCGCATTTCTATTCCCCTGGACCCGAGATTGAACAATACATTCAAAGGACGGTAAAGAAATGGAACCTGGACAAGGACATCCAGTTCAACTCTCGCGTGACGCAGACTATTTGGGACGACGAAACCGGCAAGTGGAGAGTGCAGGTCGATCAGGACGGCGTAATCAAGCACGATGAGGCGGATATCCTGGTAAACGCTTCTGGATTTCTCAAGTGAGTTTCCCCCGCGATATTCTTAAAAGTCGTTCATTCCTGGACGTCAATGGCTAATCTCCGGTTGCATCTAGCAAAACAAAATGGCCGGGCATCGAGGGTCTATCGGATTTTCAGGGCAAGTTAGTCCACACGTCGAGCTGGTAAGTCAACCGCGTCTCTTCCCTGCGACCCCAATTTCCTGTTAAGTTTTATTTTCCAATCCTTCCAGGGACCAATCCTACGACTGGAGCAACAAGCGCGTCGCCGTGATTGGGAATGGCTCATCCGGAATCCAGTGCGTCGCAGCAATGCAGCCCAAGGTGACGCAGCTGGTCAACTTTGTCCGCAATCCAACGTGGGTGTCTGTCAACTTCTGTGCCGACAAGACCCTGGATGGCGGCAACTTTGCATATACCGAAAAGGAAAAGCAGCAATTTGCCCAAGACCCTGACGCGCATTTCGCCTACCGACGAGAACTAGAAGCCAGGCAAGTTTCCCCTGCCGTATTACGGAAAAGAAAAAAAAAAAAAAAAAAAAAAAAGGTTAACGACCACCTCCGGTCTGCAGCGTCAACGGCTTTTTCTACGGCATGTACCGGGACCACCCCATCCAGCTAGGCCTGACAAAGATCAGCAAGATACAAATGGCGGAGCGAATGAAAGGCATCCCCGACCCCGTCGTGGTATCCAAAATGTCCGATCTGGACTTCCGGCCGGGCTGTCGCCGCCTGACCCCCGGGGATGGATACCTGGAGGCGTTTTGCAACGCCAATGCGACCATGAGCTTTGATCCGATTGAGCGCATCACCGCGCGCGGCGTCAAGACCATCGGTGGAGTGGAGCAGGAGTTCGACCTGATCGTGTGTGCCACCGGGTTCGACACCAGCTTCATTCCCGGCTGGAAGCTGGTCGGCCGCAACGGCGCGGTGCTGGATGAGCGCTGGCAAAACGACCCCGAGGCGTTTTTTGCCGTCCAGGTCGACACCATGCCGAATTATTTTGTTTTCAATGGGCCGAATTGTCCGATATCCCATGGGTCGGTCCTGACGCAGGTGTCGTGGACGTGTGACTATATTCTGCGATGGGCGAGGAAGATTGCTACTGAGGATATTAAGTGAGTTTTTTTTTTTTTTTTTTGGTCTTTGTCTGTATATCTCTGTTGGACAGGGTGTTTTGTTCTAACTGGGGTGGATTAGGTCCATCGACGTCAAGCGAGAGGCTATGGATGACTATAATGTCTACGCGCAGGAATTCCTCAAGCGCATGGTCTGGTCGGATTCGTGCCGGAGCTGGTACAAGAATGGCAAGCGATCCGGTCATGTCACCGGCGTGTATCCAGGGTCTATCTTGCATTTCAAGGACTGTCTGGAAAAGATTGGGGGCGAGCACTTCAACATCGAGTATCGCTCGAAGAATCGCTTTGCGTGTTTGGGCAACGGCGAAAGTGTTCATGATCAACATGGAGCTGGTGATCTGGCATGGTATATGCACCGACCGGATTCCTGCAGTTGAGCTGGTTGAAATGTCTATATATTGTGTAGTATTGTGTAGTACTCATCATTGTATCAGATTAGGGTTGTTCTATTTTTATTATAATGTCGAGAGTTCTGTGCTGCTACTTGGGCTGCGTAGGATGTAGATTTTACCATTTGCGATATTGGCTAGTTACCTTTTCTTTCCTCCTCGTGACCACATCCCCTGCCTGGCCATTCGATACTGGACATACTATTATCCACAATGCTAAGGAATAGCGGTGTTGTCCATAACCCATTGTCGGATATCCCAGAAATTGCGACATTTATGGTTTGCCCGGAAGTCGGCCCTCTCCCCGAACGGTGCCTATATAATGCATCAGAATGGCTTCCATGGAGACAGAAATTGCATGGAGCTTACTGAGGGATCCAGCTCAATCAGAATTGGCGTCACATCAGATGTGCCTATATGAAAATCAGCCACGGGGTCATACGAAAGATTCCGGTCATTACATACACATAATATTAGCTCTGAGAACCTCGATACAATGATCTAAACACCTGGTCAGCTGTGATACTATGAATGAAGTAGTTTAGGTCTTACCAAGATGCATCCTCGTCAACCGTGGGTCCCCATAAAGACTACCTGGCAAGTCCAGCCCCCGGTCGATCCAGTGTTCTTTATATGACCACTGACGGAGCATATGCTATAAAATTGTTACCCAATGTGACATCCATTGACATGACCATGGCAACCTACTACACAATGCAACTGATGAAGAACCCCCAGTTGAGCTGCATACCCGGTCCCCACCTCCGGTGGAACATGCTTGTATGACCTGCCTGTGTGCGACTTGTTCATGATATCCAACTTATCCTCGGGGACTTCGAATGCACCCTCTGTCGCCAGCTTGTCAGCTCACGTTTACTTCGACATGTATATGAATGAATAGTATGAATCACGAACGATGCCACAGCGTCTCCCACAGTATTTCTCTTTCCGGCGTCGGTGGGCCACGATATTCGGTTTTCTCATTGAAGTAGAGCGGAAGATCCTGATCCGAGTATTTTACTAGATCTGGCTCCTCGAGAAGAGGGGCTACAAGTACATACACTTTAGTCTTGATCGCTTCTGAGGGAAGTTTATATTAAACATTATATTTCAGTGGGAAGCTCACAGTAAGCAGATACCTGCCGTGTACATTCAAGATTGGAGTGTTTTCTTTGTGCGATTAAGACTATCGCAAGGCTCAGGGCCAGAAGGCCCAGCGCCTCAACTATGCAAATTAGGCGGAGTGTGAAGTCTTTCCGGCGATGAAATGGCGGGAGCTCAAATTGCTGGGTGGGTTCATCATCGGTTTCGTCCTCCTCGTGCTTTGGGAAAGATGACAGAAACGGGCGTTGTTCTTGGGCCATTGTCCAGAGACCCGGGGTCAAATACCGTCACTCAGTTGATGCTATCTCTAACGTTGAGTGTCTCGTGGGTGGTTTACCTTTGGAGGCCACGCAGAGCATCTGTGGTTTAGAATGTTCAAGAGGCTCTACAAAGTATTGAGTCGCGACGCGGGGGACACATAACACGACTATTCAATGGACCGAGTGATCAAGTTGACTCGAAATGTAACATGACAGCATGAACATATGTTGTTATCAGTATTACTGTGTAATTCAGGAAACTTCGAGTAACCCTAGACAGTGCATAGCAGCCAGAAACAAGGAACTCTCGTAGATTGGGGCTGGATGCAGGGCGACTTGCTCCTTGCTGGATATCCGAACTGCGTGTCAGCCCACTGGTTTGCCTTCGTGTTACCACCGATGCTAGACCACGTAATCACCAAAACCCGTTATCATGGAGTGCTGCATGAATACCGACATTACATGTGGCGATTTTTCGTGACACCGTCAGCGGGATTTCCAGAGTTCATGCACTGGATGCAAAAGGGGTAGTACAGATTGGGTAAGATCATCGAGGTTGCGCTTATGGTAGTACTCGAAGATATTCTCGAGTTACCTATCAATACTGTTTTGACAATCACCCAATTCCTCTCAAGATTGACCTTGGATGGGCAGGAGTCCGAACTTCCGCTAGATAATCCTTAAAACTATGGTATGTTGCAATCAATCTAGTAGAACCATATATATTTTAACACGTTAGATCACCATGAATCCGAAATATGAGCCGCTACCAGTTCATGCCGAAAAGGAAACAAGTCCCGCCAACAGCGGAAAACGCCCAATCCCACGAGCCATATGGATTCTATTGTTTATCGCTAGCTTCATGTTTATAGCTTCAGGCGTGTTTTTGACCGCGGCACTAGCAACCCAACCCTTGGACATACGACTTCGTTCAGATCCCAGACACGCCCGATATACCTGCGGCAGCTCCACCGAGGAAGCACGAAAAAGAGGCTGTACTTTTGACATTCTGTCAATGAACTGGCTCCCATCACAATGTGCGCGGGACCAAACAGAGGAGTTTATTGGGTACGCCACAAACGAGACCTGGGTCTACTACCGAGATAGACATGCGAAGAGTTTGATTGAGAACTCCGAGGAGCTCTCGGAGTTAGACTCGCAGTTTTGGTGGTCTACCCAGAGGGAACATATGGTGCACTGTGCGTTTATGATCATGAGATTGCACAAGGTGCTGGAGAGAGACGGAAGGATTGACCGTCTTACCGGGAGTTTTTCGCATACCAAGCACTGTCTTATGATGTTGCTGGATGCTAGCAAAGCAGATCCCGCAAATGATGTTGTGAATACGCCGGGGAATATCGCGCTTGGCTCTTGTTGATTATCTATGGTTTCTTGGGGGTTTAAATTGTGCTTGTAATTCAATGGTCTTCTTCATGTTACGGAGTTCTTGATGTAACAAGTAGATTAGTAGTTGACTTGCCATGGACTGAAATTGAATGCAGAATAGCAAATGTTAATATTGGTGGCTTTCTCCTCCACATCAGGATATTCACTCCGGGTTTCGTTCATAATAATTGACTCATTTATCTTGCGTACACCCCTTGGACGGTCTTGAATGATCATTCGAGAGCCGGCCTTCTCCGATGCATTGTAACCTCACCATGAGCAGGTGATACAGAGAGAAAATCCCGCTTTAGGGGTAATCTAATTCGTCCCTCATGGATCAGACCCCGAGTGGTATCGGCCTGCGCAGGAGGGAAATAAAGTAAGAACTGGTGGACGATTGCTGATCATCGACTTGTAACACCCAATACCTGCTGACTGGTAACCACCTGCCTTGAATATACCTCAGATGAAGTGTAGACCCGATTGGTGTTGTCATCCAATCAACTGAGCTCTCGACGAATATAAATATACTGCCGTGAACGACATCTGGAACATACTTCTCTCAACCAAATCTCGACCAAACCCCATAATATCTCACCTCACTCAATCATTTCCCTGCCGGTCCATTTCAACATGAAGTTCATTACCCAGACCTTTTACCTGGCCATGTTAGCCGTGACCTCTCTTGTCGCTGCTGCCCCCGTCGGTAAGACCTCACTATCCCCAGTTCCTCAATCACCGCTCCTCACCTCCCCCAACATAGAGACCAAGCGAGGCCAATACGATGTCACCATGAAATGCCAGGCCGCCTACGCCGACCTTCTCGAGAAACGGGACCAATATGACGTCACCATGAAATGCCAGGCGGCGTATGCGGATCTCCTCGAAAAGCGGGATCAGTACGACGTTACTATGAAGTGCCAGGCTGCTTACGCTGATCTGCTGGAAAAGCGTGACCAGTATGATACCACCATGAAGTGTCAAGCTGCTTATTCCGATATGCTTGAGAAGAGAGATCAGTACGACACGACCATGAAATGTCAGGCTGCGTACGCCGACTTGCTGGAGAAGCGGGACCAGTACGATGTTACGATGAAATGTCAGGCGGCGTATGCTGATTTGCTGGAGTAATTGGCTCGGCTGAGGGTTGAGTCTCTTGGGACAGGTTCTGATCTGGCTGTAGTGTTGGCAAATTGTATTGCAGGCAGGGGAATATTACACGGTGTAATATCGTGATGGATTCTGTTGCTTTGTTGTTGTTGTTGTTGTTGTTTTTTTCTTTGAAGGAAATCAAAATAAAATCAAATCACTATCAGACTCGCTGGTATTTTTGCATCATGTCTTAACCATCTTCTCTGGATGTAAGTTGAAGCCAAAGTAGCACACCTCCGGCAAGCAAGGGCAATCTACAAGTAAGCCCTAGCTTTGGTTACACAGTCTCCACCCGCCGTCAATTGGACAATCGTGAAAGCCAATTCAAACCGAACACAGGGATGCAAGTCAAGGGGCGCCGATCATACCAGAAAGCCGCATTATGGGACGCCTTAAACTCATCCCGTGGCTCCACCAACCCGTCAGTTGGCATGCAAATAATGCCTCTGCACCATGAAAGGGATGGAATTGCCAAACTTTTGATTGTCAAAATTTTTTCAACCGTCCGACGGTACAAGGGTACCATAATCAAGACACGTGTATTAGGTTTTCAATTTGGAGGATTGTCTGTTCTGCTTTTCTGTGTTTAGATCATTGGCATTATCTAGCCTTCATACATCGGATGAATCGCTGCAAAACCAATGCCTCACCACTTTGGTTCCTCGCATTCAATATGCTTCTTCTTGATTCTGATCCAAGTCACACAGATTACCCACTGCATATCCCTGAAAGGGCAGATAGTAGGCCTCGATTCGGTGAACTACTATATCCCACCAAACTCAATCGCATCTGTTCTCGTCTCGCAGGATAAGATCGCACAAGATCGTCTGACAGAGCCCTTGTACCCTGTGACAATTATCGACTTTAAGAAAACAGACCAACCCATTGAAGACATTGTTGAGATCTTTCAGTCATCGGATGATGTGTTCAACGTGTGGTTTCTTGAAGGTATGTTGCACCATCTACCCGCTTAGGCTTTCACATGACTGATCGATCGTTCAAGTCATCATCAGCAAGGGCTGTTCCAAACCAATGGCCTATATCTTGGATTCTGTTAAGCTAAAGTATGGGACCAAGAGTGTGATAACCTCCTGCAAAAATGGGGGACATCAAGACTTGCCACCTGGTCCGTATTTTTGGTCGCCAGGTTCTGGAACCCTCTACCCCGCCTATCGACTATATTCAGATGTTCAAGGGGCTTTCACCCAAGGCTTGATACCAACGGAACATGGCACGTATACTGGACTCCCAGCTGCAGTACCGGTATGTCACAATAGACCGTGTTAACAAACGCCACGTGGGGACTAAAACCTGGCCAGGGGGCAGCATCAATCACTGTCGGAGTTCCATCTAGGTTGTATACATCGAAGGACTCTTCCAAGCCACTCGCGGGGGTATGTCGGCGTCGTTATCGGTGTTGACCAAACACTAACTTCATTCGAATAAGGTCCGTATCGGAGTGAAAGATATCTTTGACGTGGCCGGCGTCAAAACCAGCAGCGGTAGCAGAGCATACTATGATATGTACCCGCCTGCAAATTCCACAGCACCTGCTATTCAAAGACTGCTAGATGCGGGTGCAGTTCTGGTTGGGAAGATGAAAACGAGCCAATTCGCCAATGGCGAGGTGAGACCCTTCACAGCCAGCGAAGGATGAGCGATGTAACTAACTGCTTATACGAGTGGGCTACGTGAGCACTATTCCTCAAGGCACCAGGAAGATATAACAGCTGACAATACACGAATATTGTTTAGGGCGGACTGGTAATTTTGCTAGTCCCTATGGTCCCGATATTGTTTTTATTCCTAACCGAACGATAGGGTTGACTACCATGCTCCATTTAACCCTCGAGGAGACGGTTATCAGGACCCTGGAAGCTCGAGCAGTGGACCTGCAGCCGGAGTGGCATCATACGACTGGCTTGACCTCACTATTGGAGCTGACACTGGAGGCTCAATTCGCGGCCCAGCTGCCTCGAATGGCGTATACGGGAACAGGCCCTCACACGGCTTGACTTCGCTCGAGGGAATCATGCCCTTGTCTCCCAGAATGGACACAGTAGGTTAGTTGGTATCTCTCACATGGTCAATTTTGAATACATCCACCTGATATCGAGGACAGGAATATTAACTCGCGAGACAACGCTTTGGAGGAAGGCTGCAAGCGTGCTTTACGGCGATGCAGAGGGCAACTCTTCCCTTCCCAAGCGGTTGTACACGGTCGACTTTCCCGTTAAAGCATCATCGCCGGCAGATGGTCTGCTCATCAGTTTTGCGAATTCACTTGCTAAGGCTCTTGATGCCATAGCGGAGCCGTTTGACATAGACCAGAGATGGAGCTCTTCCGAATCAACCTCGCTACAAGACCTAGTAGGCAATGTCTTTTCGGTACTGACAACCAAACAACAATTCCAAATGGTAGGAGCAGGTCTCTATAAGAAATATGGAGCAGAGAATGACAAGCGTCGCCCTTTTGTGGACCCTAGTCCGTTGACACGGTGGAACTGGGGCATCCAACAACCGGCCTCTGCCATAAGCGAGGCTATACATAATTTAACCACCTTTACGAACTGGTGGCACATACATGGTCAATCACACGACGTTCGCAGTTGTTCGAACTCTATCATTATCTATCCGGGATCAAAGGGGGAGACCTCATACCGAAACGGTCCATATCCCATTGAAGCACCTGGTGTACCCAGTGGGTTCGGTATTGACCGTGTACCTTCATTTGCCGGATCTCCTGATTTCGCCGTCCCCAGTGAGTTTCCCTACTCGTTACCGAAGGTGTTCCATTAGGGATTCTAACTTGTGCTGGTTAGTTGGGGAGATCTACTACAATTCAACGATCACAAACCACGTCGAAGTGCTTCCTGTGGTGGTGGATCTGATGGCAGCAAAAGGGTGCGATGACGTGTTGTTTGTCCTGATACAAAAGCTGGTCGACACAGGAGTCATACCCAACACCGTGCAGACGGGAAGATCGTTATATCGTTCGTTCTAACTGAACCGCCCTATGGGATGCGGTCGGAGTGTCAAAATTTGTCCATATGTTCAACTATGAGAATTATCAATTCACCCAGAAGAACTAACTGCTAACAAGCAACTCCGGGTGTACATCTTCATCATACCACTCCCCCAATCCACGGACCACCGCCGGCCGTTGAGCAATCCGATCCACCCACTGTGCCAAGCTTGGTAAAGCCGTCAGATGGTCATCGCCAAGCCCAATGGACCTGAGATTCCGTATCCATGGCCAAGCATTGATATCAGCAATACTATACTTTCCCGTGCCATCTCCAGCCAAATATTCCCGCCGCGTGCCGGTGTATCTCCCGGATAGATGGTCCTCCAGCACGCGATAAATGCGCAAAACCTCTGATTTGAAGCGTTGAGCGGCGACTATATGTCATGTAAGTCACATCCCTTATCGTTGCGATAGAGGCATACACCTACATCTAGACTCTTCGGAATCATTCCGTCGGAAGAAATTATATTGCCCTTGATTCGGCTGACCAGATGCATGCCAAAAGATGACCCATTGAAGAGCCTCACTTTGCTGAATCGGATCGCTAAACCAGAAAATATGGTCCTTATCGATTGTGTTGACGAGGTACATAAGCTCAGCAGACGATTCCATCACGGCGTGTGGAGGTTGTTTTGCATTGTCGATGAGGACGGGGATGCGTCCTGTGGTTACCAGTCAACAACTCCCCTCATTCAGTCATGATAATGGTAAATAATGACCGTTTGGATTAATCCTCAAGAACCATTCTTTTTTTTGTTCGAGTGTATCTATATCTATCAAGCTGGTTGTCCATTCAAGCCCGTAGGCTTGTTTGAGCTCTTCAAGCAGGATATGAACTTTTCTTCCATTTGGGGTAAGAGACGAGATGAGGTGGAGGCCCTTGGTAGACGTAAGCCAATGTTCTAGTATGGAACGGAGGTAAATAAACCACGTACTCACCTTCGCGTCCTTGACGGGCCAAGGGGTTTCCGGTAGGTAAAGTGAGGACATTGTGGGAGAAATGCGCACACATCGGGCAATGTTTTGTGTCCAATTGAGCGCTCCTGTATATACCCGTACCTGGCACTTTCAAGGTTGATCAACACCAGGATTCACATATACGACTACCTAGTCAAAGGGTTGGAGGAGGAGGGGTGATACTGCTACAGCTCGCAAGTTCCAGATGGCTGGATGTGCTTCACAAGTATGGATGCCCAATCCCCCCCTGCGCATCAGGTGCTTTTGCTGCTTGCTGTGCCCCTCCAAGAGATAAACTATGAAGATGAATCAGACGAAAACCCACCATGACGAACAATAAACAATAAAGACACCCCTTTCATAAAGAACTCTTACTACATACGTGGGTTAGATGCCTCAGGCTGTACCTTAGTGGCGCGCCCCTAAATAATAGCTCAAGTTATACAGGAGACCATCAACAACTAAAATGATAATTGCTTTTGTCTCTTGTATTACCTTGATGCCCTATAAACTTCGACACAAAACCACTAGTTACTCTAGGCAACGAAACTTTGCCGCCACATCCCACTGCTCCACGATCTCGAATTCATTCGATTCCTCGTTGATAGCCAAGAACCGATTACTGTAGCCACTACCTGGCACGATAGGGATTAGACCATACTAGGTTACACATGAGCAAAAACCTTGTCAGCCAATATCACCTCGGCATACGTACCTCGGTGGATCCATTGCTGAATCCTCGCGGTTCAACCCAAATATGGTGCTTCTGTCCACCACTATGCAGGCTGACCTGCGTTGTTTTAACAGTCAATCAGTCCGATTAACGGATCCCAGGGTCATGTGAATTCTCACCTTACTGGGCGTTCCAAACTTGCCAGTCAGCTAAAATCAAGATGAGAGTCAGCAAGGGTGTACGCTGACAGTCAATTCGAGGCTATATCTCAGATCGCTTGGGGTGTCTTACACCATCGTCGCAGCATAACCAAAATTCTCCGTCGGCTCGGAGCTTGTCAGTGTCACTTGGCTGGGTATCTTTTGGCATGAGAGTGAGTTGATCGAGATCACTGGTGGTAAGGGTACGACCCGATAGAGATGTGTACAGGCCAGAGAGAGTCGGCATGGTGGTAGGAGGTGGAGAGATCCGCGAGTCTTAGAAAAAATAATTGATGAGTTGTATTTTGTTGAAATAATGAAGACATCGGGGGATGGTACATAGTAGGCAAATAAAAGATCTATGAGGCGATGGAAGGTAAGAGCTGAAATGGGTGACCGAAGAATCCGGCTGACATGCATGTTTGTTGATAGTAGTACTCATAATCCGTGGCTGGCTTGTATGGCTTGTCTTGTACCCCTTTTCCGCCAGCCACTGATGTTTGTTTGTTTATATTGGCGTGGACCAGCTGAATCTACATGATATCATATTAGCAGCTGGAGACAAAATCAGACTAATTTTTGGAATTTGCAGCTGCCTCGATCTTTATTACAAGCAGTGTCGCGAGATAGTATCAGGGGAGTGCTGGAAGTCTACTCATGGGGGCGCAAAATATCTCCGCCGCGATGACTAGTGTTGCGGATGCAATTAGTACAAAATTTTATCCAACACCAAGTGGAGAAAATGGCCTTGAGGGCCTACGTGCCATCTGGTGGTTTGGTCTCGCAGGGGCAATTGTAGCGGCATTGATTACTGTCATCTGGGTCAGGATTCCCAAGGAAGTGGACAAGGAACATTTGACCTAGAATGTAAGCCTGTAATAGGGGTGGAACGTCCTCGAGGATTCACAGAAATGGTATTCACAGCTACTATTATTAATGGAATGATCTGGGAAACAAAATGAAATAAAAACAGAATGAAAACATGCACTTGATCCTCCTCAGCTCAACCCGAACTTCACCAGCGATATCTCCAGCCCGACTTCCCGGATGGACTCTGCAATGATGGCACAAGATTGTTCTCCAGAATTTGGTCTGTCAACTCCCAGATCTGGGGCGAGTTATGTGACTCAAAGGTTGAGCCAATGTAGTATGTGCGCCGGTTACCCTGAAGACCATTAAGATCGTTGTAGAATCCTGCCTCAATTGCCTCGGCGGATACAGTGAGTTGATAAGGGCTGTGGTTCCCTGTGACCAGGATCTCCGGTGTCGTCATTTGAAAGCTGCGCAGCGAACTCTGGATCTCCCGCTTCACCTCATCCTCCGACAAGGGAGTGGAAGAGCCAATGTGGAGAGTGTACAACCCGGGCACATCGCTCGGCCGGATGGTCAACACACATGGAAGACGAGGATAAACGAAGATATCCTCTGAGGCTCGATTGGTAAAGCACACACCGGGGGGCAGCTCCTTGTTCACGCGAATCACCCCCGTGTAGCAGTAGGTATGCCTGAATTGGCAGAAGAGGGCCTTTTCCGCCGCACTGAGATCAAAGCCCTGCAGGGTAGTCAACAACGGCGGTACAGCAACGATAACGCGCTTCGCGCGAATGAGCTGGGTCCGGGTATAACCACCCGACCCTGACTGGACCTCGACGTAGACCCAGGTGGGGTCACTGTCCCGATCCATGGTGATAACATGGCTACTCAGGAGCACGTTATCCTCCCCAATCCGATGCTGCGCCCTCGTGTAGACCGAGCCGTTGTTGCGATTGGCAGGCTTGAGAAAGCCATCTTGCAACCCGGTCACGAACCCCATGTTGAGATACTTCATCACGTACAGCGTTGGCTGCCGCAGCCAGTCGCCCAGAAAGTTCAGCCCCCCCATTGAGTGAAGCACCGACGCCATGTCATGTTTCTTGACGAACTCCTCGAACGGGAGCAGGAGGTCCTTGGGAACGGGGTCTGGTAGGTAAAACCCCAGTTTCAAAAATGGGTACTCCTCCATTTTGGCGCGGTAGATGGCCATGGCAGCTTTCTGGGCCTCGGGCGGCGACGTGGGGAACTGGTCGCCTGTGCGAAAGTCGTACCCCTGCAGCCGGGAGGTGAAGCTGGAGGGAACCACGTCAATGTCTAGCTGGGCAAAGTACTTGCGCACCACGGGGAGGTCCATGAACCAGGTGACGCCGTATTCGACGGGCTGGCCGGAGTTGGGGTCAACGTAGGTCGTGGTCTGGCCTCCTAGACGAGGCTGTTTTTCGACCACGACGATGCTTTTGTTGTGGATGTTCTGCAGTTGGATTGCGGCGTAGGTTCCGGCGGCACCGCCTCCGATGATGCACACATCGCGTTCGATAATGTCGGACGTGTTGTACTTGGTAATGTCGATGTTGGAGGGGCTTGGGGGGCCGAAGATGGATTGTCTAAGACGGTGGATGGCTTTCATCTTGGGAATCAAATCTATGTGGAAGGAAGGAAAACACTAAGATGAAGATGCTTTTTTTAATTGGGCTCCATATGTACTAGGGATGCGTCTGGATTTCAGAGTTGTTTGCTGACAAGCTCAGCTCCTGCGATTCCGTCAGCCACGTTTGCCCATATTTCCAATAGTCCTGCAGGATCGGACATGAAAGAATGCAGGATTTGGGTCGGGATATTTATTCCAAGTCGGGGATAAAATGATTACATACATCGGCTAGGCCAGGTCAGCTGGCAAACAACTATTTAATTCTGGAAAAGAACGGTCACCTCGGTCCCAAAAGCACATCTTCGTATAACATCTTCGCCACCAAATTTCAAGCCACCATTTCAGTTCCATTCACTCCCTAACCATGACTCTCATCTCATCCGACTGCCCCAGTCCATGGGACGTAATCGCAAAGTATGGTTGTTTTGCCAATGAGCATGAGTGGCAGTGGTGGCGCGACTCGGGGGCTCTGATCGCCCGGTATCTCCAGGTGTGCGAGTACGACCTCAACCAGCAGTATGCCTGTCTTCTCTTTATGCGTCAAACAATCATCCCGGCCCTCGGGCCCTACCCGCCTGTTCCTCGATCGTTCTTGAATCCAGATAAGATTGGGCTTGAGGTGAGCGTCAACTACGAAAAATCAAACCATCCCACCTTTCGGATGACATTGGACCCGACCACTGCTGATTCGGGTGGTCGACTCGATCCCTTCAACCTCCGTGCGGTGGGAAAAGTCGTTGATAAACTAGCGATTATGAAGCCGAAAGGGTTTGACCAAACCCTGTACCATCGCGTGATGGACGAATTCAACATCTCCAACAAACAAGCAGACGAGATCTACAGTACAACTACTCTTGACGAGCGCTGGACTACTGCTACGCTGGCCTTTGATTTCAAAGACGGCGACGTTGGCGCCAAACATTACTTTTGGCCACGAACGGCATCTCGGGCAGCTGGAAAGCCCGTTCACGAGATGCTGCGGAGTGCTCTGTCGCGACTAGATGGCCAGATGTCGCCCATGGCTGCGGCGGAGTTGGTGATGAACTATCTGGAGGGCTCCAACAATCATCTTCGTGAGATTGTCTTTTTCGCGTCCGACTTTGTCGAGGTATCCAAGTCCCGACTGAAGTTGTATGTGTGGGAGAAGGATTTCAGTCTCGCCAAAGTTCACGAGCTATGGACCCTTGGTGGGAAGCTCAAGGGTCCCGGGATTGCGCAGGAATTTGACCTGATAGAAAAGCTGTACAACATCCTGAAGATGGGGGAGCGGAATCCATGCCTGCCATTTCTGTTTAACTATGAAATCAAGCCCGGCAAAGAGGACCCCCTTCCCAAGGTTTACTTCCCCGTCGACGATGGAAATGACCTTGAAATCGCCCATGCCATCGCCGAGTGGTTTAGAGTGCTAGGTTGGAATGACAGGGCTGATGCTTACATCGAGCATATCCGGTACTTGCAGTAAGTGAACTGAAGGCAATTCCTTTCGTTTTGGAGGGAGAGAGATCACAGCTCATGCAATCCATAGACCAAACAGAGATCTCACCAAGACATCGGGACTTCAAACATGGGTCGTATTTTCCTTTAAAGAAACAGGCCCGTATATCACCATTTATTATCACCCAACCGCCAGCAGTCCATCTCGGTGACTTCCACTTGTCTTCTATTGTCGTTCTCCTATGGTTTCCCTCAACAGAAAGAGTGTCATGGGACGGAGATGGGGTGTTGCTATATCTGCCGTGTTTATTGCCCTAATATAAGTTTTGGGTTTTATGAGGCGCAAGAGCAGGAATGGGACTGTTAACTAGGGCGCTTTCTCTGATTGCCCAGTAAGTGTGACGAAAGGATCTCAACCCTAGAAATACACCCGTATGGGATGTTTGCTGTTTGTCTCACACCGGCCCCAAATTGTGTAGGGACTAGACGAAGGATCAGCGTCTAGCGGGCGACAATACAGCCACAACTGACTATGATGGATCTGATCGACACATGGGTCTAGTCTGGTCACAGAAAAGATCTACAGTACCACGAAGGCTATATCTTAAACCGGAACAGATGCACTAAAACATCATTGGAAAAGATGAAGGCGTATTGAAGAACGAGAAATAGATGGGCGTAGGTTGAGTTCCGATCTATCTCCTCTACCGTTGTATGCATTGGGTCAATTGAATGGCATTGTAATTTTCTACCCAGTTGGTCCCTACTATTTTGGTATGTCTCCTGTAGTCAGATGAGTAGGTACAGAAGTCTGTTGAAGTTTCAAAGCGCCCGCATAAATAATTGCGTCAATAGTAATACTTGGTCTGATAATTAGGAATTGCATTGATTTGATTGATTTCATTTAAAGTTCAGAACACGTTACACGGCCGGATGATCGGCGAGGCATATTATATGGAGACCTCCGGACAATCCAATTAGTGGAGGAGGGACTGTAAAGATAGCTAGCCACTCGGTAGTCATTGGCGCCCATTCGGTAACAAAGCCCGAGCCGGCCAGTATTTCGACGTCCGTTGGCAAGCTGAGAAGATGTGCAAGACTCAGCTTGTCTGGTAGATCACCATTCGTGGCTTGGGCTGATCGAGCATTGACATTGATTGGCACGGTGGATATTCCAGGTGGGATTTGCCAGTAGATCGTGCTGACGGGTATTTTGATTTGGCCCAAGTGATAGTGATTCTTTCATGGAGAACTATGCTTCAGCCATTCAAGCCAGAGTGGTTGATATTTGCAATAATCGTGGTGTAATATTATGCCATACATCACATATTCATGCGTACATACTTGGCTGTAGACACACTTCAATATTGGCAATCAGCCATGATTGATTATGGGCCAAATTTAGATTGTAGAAGCGTAATAAAGCCTCGAATGATACCTGATGTGTTTTTCCACTCGAGAATCACAACACACACATACACACACAGACACAAAATGAGTTCTGTTATTCCTGGAAGACAACCTGAGAACTGTTTGGAGAATTGGCCAGTGACAATGTCAGACCTGAGAATGATGGGTCTCCCCGATGACAGCATCCAAGCCATCCAAGCCATCCATCGACCATCCAAGTTGCAGGAGACTATGATCCTTTCCACGGCCATGGACCCCAACCACCGACTGTACGTGGAAAGCTACCATTTTTCCACCCCTGGGCCAATTGACCTCACCCGTCTCGATGAGGTTCTGCATAACCTGGCAGAAAGGCACTCGACTCTTCGTGTCATTCCATGTTGGAATCGAGACAGCCAGGCAGTAGATGTCACACTGGCAGTCCTCCATGCTGCATATATCCGCAACCATGCCCATCTGTTATGGGAAGCGGAAGACATCGATGCACACGAGAAGCTGCATCGGGTTCCATTCCAGATTTATGGCGCACCAAAAACCCCGGTGACCAAGTGGTCGGGTGAGATGCTATGGAGGGTCTGCGTCTCGCCTTTGCCTGATTCTCCAGGGTATCGTTTCACCCTTAGTTACCACCACGCTCTCATGGATGGCACCTCCGCTCGCCAACTGCTTGACTTTATTTATCAGGAAATAGCCCATCCCGGATCAGATACAGAAACGTCGGACTTCATGTCCGTACAGCGTGCGATGGAGTCTTGGAAAACACCGGAGGCAGAAGCGCGTCTACGGCAGCACCATGAACTTGGGCAGACGACGGTTACGCCGCCGGGATTTTCCCTTGAAGACGGAGCGCCCAGGAATAAAAAGGGACTCACAGTCCTGGCACGGCGAATTCCCACCATCTTCCCGTCCAGTCCCCATACCGCTGCCGTCCCTGCATGGATGGGTCGACTGGCGTTGGCGTTGGCGGTGTGCGCATTCCAGGGCACTCGCGAAGCCCTATTTTTCGAAACTATGTCGGCTCGACGTCTTCTCGAGGCTCACCATCGTCAGGTGCTGGGACTACTTTTAATCTCTCAGCCACGATTGACTCGTTTCAAAAGAGACACGTCGCTGGAGACGATCGCACAGTCGCTGAGGTCGGCCCACGACGTCACTCACAACCTGACGGTGGGCGAAATGCGGTCGTTGACACCCTCCCTAGGGGCTGGGTTACCCGTCGCCTTTGCCTGTCAGACCGATGACTCTTATCCTTCGAAGGGGGTCGGAGATTGGGAGTGGACGGATCGAGAAACCCATATTGATATGCCGCTGTTGCTCGAGCTGATGCCCGCCCATCAAGGCTCGTTCCTCGTCCATCTCCACTATCATCGAAGCCATTTCGCGCCGGAAACTATGTTTTTCCTTCATAATTTTATTTGCCAGGCCCTGTGCTGGCTGCAAGAAGTGCATACGGACTTGGGCCACTACGACTTTGTGGATGGTGTACACCATATTCGTTCCCGTGACACAGATCTCGACCACTACATGGGGGTAATCGCCAATGAACCCACAAAAGCTGATTCTATTTTTGACCTATCCGAAGTGGAAGCAAGTATCATCCGGCATCCGGGGGTGAAAGCCTGTGGCGTGGTCAAAGGTCAATCCTCCTCCTCCGATGTTCTGCTGGCCTTGGTTGAAACCCACGATATTCAGCCAGCAGAGTGGGCACAAACCTTGGTAGAGATTCAAGCTCAAATCTCCACTGATCTTCCGTTGCACATGATTCCCTCGCATTTTCTTCGCCTCGTAGGAGGCGTCGCCCAGACAGACTCGGGGAATATAGACTGGCCCCAGCTCGCATCGCCTGTGGCTTCGGAGATTTCCACATCTACCAGTACCTCAAGTACTACCGGCAGAGAGCACGAAGATCAGAGTCAACTGCAGTACTGGGCATCCCAGTTGAAGGATAGTCAACCAGCTGAGCTTCTTTATGACTGGCATCGACCGGTTGGACCAACAGGACAGGTACTCACTCGGGAAATGTCGATCCAACCGTCTGAAGACAATACTCTCGAATACTTCTGCAACAGTTGTCAGGTAACCCCCTTTGCGGTGATGTTGTCTTGTTTTCGAGCTGCCCATTACCGCATGACGGGGGTTGCCGACGCCAACATTGGCACGTTTGTTGCTCATCCGGAGATGTCGGCGAACTTGCAATGTCTCCGTACACAGGTAGATGACACCGACTCCTTTCAAGACTTGGTTCGGAATATGCAGTCAACGGTCGAGGAGGCCTCGTGGAACCGGGATATTATATTTGACAATATTGTTGCCACGTTAGAACGAGTTCCTGACAACCCTCTCGTTCGCATGGCAATGACATTTCATCCGCAACAAGCAGATCGGAATATCGATCCTATTGCCAATTTTGAATCAGTCAATTTGGATCTGCAGTTCAATGTCCACCAAGAGGACACATCAATTCGTGCCAATGTTCAATATGCATCTGATGTATATTCATCATCCACGATCGACACCCTGCTATCGGTGTTCTTCGAACTCCTACAGCGAGGCATTCAGGATTCTGACACATGCATCACGAAGATCCCGTTGACGTATGGACACGCAGCACTGGAAGATATGGGATTACTCAACGTTCATCATGGTAGCTATCCGCGCGATTCATCAATTGTGGACATCTTCGAACAAGAGGTGGCCTCACATCCAGATACTGTGGCCGTTAAAGACGCGTCAATGCAGCTAACGTATTCCGAGCTGGACCGGGAATCGGACCATTTGGCAACCTGGCTGCGGACTCGGAATCTCTCCTCTGAATGGCCCGTGGCAGTCGTTGCTCCCCGTTCCTGCGAAGCCATCGTGGCGTTCATGGGCATTCTCAAGGCGGGCCTAGCCTACATACCCATGGATCATCGATGGCCTGATTCTCGGATCCAGACCATCCTTTCTTCCATCACCGGTCCCAGACTGCTTCTCTTGGGTGCGGACATGCGATCTCCCGATATCACGTTGGCAGACCTAGACATGGTTGCATTGACGCAGGCGGTTCTCCAAGGATCCCAGATTACGGACCTCCCAGCAACCCAACGGCCTTCGCCAACCAGTTTGGCATACATCATGTTTACCTCCGGTTCGACTGGTCAGCCCAAAGGGGTCATGATTGATCACCGTGCCGTTGTGTGTCGTATGTGTCTGTCTACGCATCTTTGTGCCAATGGAACAGCGAAGCCCGTGGCGAACATGGGAAGTTTGGCGTTTGATGCCTCAGTTTGGGAAATATATACGGCGCTACTGAATGGCGGCATGGTGGTGTGTATAGACTCCACGACAGTCCTGGATTACCCTGCGCTAGATGAAGCCATTCGTATGCACTCCATTCGTGTCGCCTTCATCACTCCTGCACTTCTCAAAGACCTCATCTCCGGATCACCCGAAACTGTCGGCCGCTTAGATTCACTGGTTGTTGGCGGCGACCGGTCAGATCCTGAGACCATGTTTCAGGCCAAAAAGCTCATCGGCTGCGGGGAGGTCGTCAATGGCTATGGGCCTACCGAAAACACCTGTTTCAGTACAAGTTACAGCATGAAGGAGCAAGAGTGTGCCGTGAATGGGGTCCCCATTGGCCATGCACTCCCAGAATCCGGGGCCTATGTCATGGACCCTCAGCAATGTCTGGTGTCCGCTGGTATCCTTGGCGAGCTAGTCGTGACTGGAGATGGCTTAGCACGGGGATATCTGGACCCTCAGCTGAACAAAGATCGTTTCATCACCGTCAATATTCAAGGCTGCTCGGTTCGAGCCTATCGCACTGGCGACCGTGTACGATATCGCCCGCGAGACGGACAAATCGAGTACTTTGGCCGGATGGACAACCAGGTGAAACTTCGTGGGCAACGCATTGAATTGGCTGAGATCGAACACGCCCTCAAGCGCCAGCCGGGTGTGGATAAGGCTGTGGTCGTCTTGCAACAGGATGAGACTGGCAACGATCAACGGTTAGCTGCGTTCATCACCGAGAGTGCAGCGGAGACCAACGGCGCCGTTACAACCAAGGATGAGAAAACTCATGAAGAGCTATGGAAGACAATGTTTGGAATGGACACCTACCGCTCCTCGATTAACCACACCGAGATAGGTCGGGACTTTCTCGGATGGAAGTCGATGTTTGATGGCAATGATATCGACAAAGCCCAGATGAACGAATGGCTGGATGACACGATCACGTCGATGCGCGATGGGGTAGACGATGTCGGACATGTCCTTGAGATCGGAACGGGGTCTGGAATGATCCTGTTCAACTTGATTGATCATCTGCAAACATATACTGGGCTCGACCCTGTGGAATCGATGCTGGATTTTGTCCAGGCCGCTGTGAAAGAAGCCCGTCCGGACTGTCACGACAAGGTCCACCTGCACCCTGGGACAGCGACTGATATTGATGCATTGGTACTACCACAGCCGCCGGACCTGGTGATTGTCAACTCCGTTGCGCAATACTTCCCCGGCTCCGAATATCTGGGGCGGTTGATAGAAGGCCTGATATCATCTCTTGGAGCCCAAACGCTCTTCTTCGGCGACATTCGCTCCTACGCATTATATTCCCAGTTCCAAGTTACCAAAGCCTTGCATAATAACCCCGACATGAGTGTTGATCGGCTCTACGAGCTGATGGGTGAGATTGACCGCACCGAGACGGAATTGCTGGTTGATCCAGCCTTCTTCATGGCTCTTCCGGAGCAGTTCCCGGCGATTGTGCATCATGTTGAAATCTTGCCCAAGCGTATGCACGCCTGCAACGAGCTCAGCTGTTATAGATACGCTGCCGTTGTTCATGCCACTGGTCCAGATCTGCTGGCAGTGCACTCCATCGATGAGAAAGACTGGATTGATGTTGATGCACGCGGTATCACTCGAGACACCTTGTTGGACATCCTACAGGACGCATCTCACTCGTCGCGCCAACTCGTGCCCCTGGCAAACATTCCAAATCGCAAGACCTTATTGGAACGGCGAGTTGTTGAGGCTCTACCTCAGCTTTTGGAGTCTCACTCGCCAGACTGGTTGGCCGGCCTTCAGCGTGAGACTGAGTGTTCAACCGCATTCGAGGTTCCGGACCTGTTTGACATTGCTGGTCTGACTGGATTCCGTGTAGAGGTGAGCTGGGCACGGCAGGCGTCGCAGCATGGCGCATTCGATGCCGTCTTTCATCGAATCCCGCCGGCGCAGGGGAAGGACAGAACGCTCTTCCAGTTCCCGGCGGATTATCATGGCCGACTAGCTGAGGAGTTCAGCAACAATCCAATGCAGGCAAATTCCTCATCCCATTCCTCCATTAGACAGGCATTGCGCAAGAAACTCCAAGCGCAGCTGCCGTCATATATGGTGCCAGCCGTCATTAAAGTCCTTGACCACATGCCGGTCAATCACAATGGCAAAGTGGACCGCCAGAAACTGTCCGAGATGAAAATTCTCATCTCATCTGACGCAAGCTCATGTCCTGATCAAGCCCCCCGGAATGATGTCGAAGAAGTCATTTGCCAGGAGTTTTCTGAAGTTCTGGCCTGCACTGTTGGCACGACTAACAACTTCTACGACCTCGGTGGTCATTCCTTGATGGCCACTCGCGCGATCTTCCAAATTGCCCAGCGTTTAGGATGTGCTCTTTCCATCCGTGATCTCATCGGGGCGCCAACCCCGGAAGCCCTGGCCCTTCACATTGCTTCCATGGCTCAGGATACTGTCCAGCTGCCCGCAGCTCATGAAAATCCGGATATAGCGCGACTTCCGGCCCTGGAGGTGGTGGGGTGGCATCCCGCAGCACTAGCTGTGGGCGTTGAAATTTCAGATATCGTCCAGGTCATGCCATGCTCACCTTTCCAAGAGGGCGTCCTGTCTGCGGATAAGGCGTTTGGCGGACGTTCCAGCTATCTGGCGACTATGCACTTCAACCTTGGCACAACGGTCAATATTGCAGCCCTTCTCGACGCATGGCAAGCACTGGTGGCGAAGGAGAATATGCTACGCACTGTTTTCTTACCCGTTGTTCAGAAGAATACCAGCCAGGGTATATGCGGAGATGCCTTCTTGCAAGCTATCCTGAAGCCTGACTGCGACGAAATACGGCGCGTGTCCACTATTGGCGATGTTCCCAGCCCCGATATCGGCATTGGTCATGTTCCTATCACTCTTGCTTTGTCTGGAGGTTCTCGATTGGTCCTCAGAATGCACCACGCTCTATACGACAAGGCCTACTTGACCTCCATCATTGATAGCCTGTCGGAGGCGTACTTATCATGGCCTGATCAGAAGTCCCCCGCACTAAACGCAGACGATGTTCCTTTCTCCGCGTTTATTCGTACGTTGCAGTCGCGTGACTACCCCGAAGTATCAACCTTCTGGAAGTCTTATCTCAGCGGTGCGCCGTGTGCATCATGGCCTAGAGCCGTGTCCTCTAGTGCTCTCGACCGGACCCAGCGTCCTCAGGTGAAAAGAGGTTGTTGGCAAGGCGACGCACGACGACTCACCCGGAACTTCCATACCACCCCTGCTGCCATTGCACGAGCAGCGGTAGCCATACTCATTGCCGCTCATGGGGATAACCCTGACGTTGTCCTGGGTGAAGTTTCCAGCGGACGACACCACTCGGGCTTCGTTGCCGGCCCCTGTATTGCGACACATCCCGTTCGTATTTCTCTCGCTGGGGACTTCTCATTCAACGACATTGTCCGGACGGCTACAGAGTCCTATGCCCGTACTATGCCGTACCAACAGTTTGGCTTGGCAGCTATTCGACGCGAAAGTGACTATCCTGGTGAGCTGCCGTTCCGGGTCTTGTATGTCTACCAACAAGGAAGCGAACCCCCATCCGGCGATAGCTCTTCGGCATCAGATACCGCAGTCCCCTTCTCCGTGAAGCTAGACACTCTAGGTCAGGTCGACTTCCCGCTCGCCATCGAGGCGTTCTGCGCGGAAGGGACTGGCCAGGTGCACTTCCAGTGTTCTTTTGATCCCACTGTCCTGCCTCCGAGCGATGCCCATTGGGTGGTGCAGCACTTGGTCCAGATTTTACATTCAATGGATACAGCCTCTGGATCGCAAGCTCCTATGACACTTTGCAAGTCTTTGATTGGTGAGGAGGAGAGGGACCAGCTGCTGCAAATGGCCACGGATCCCAGGTCTCCCACGACAGCCAGTCCTGCCCCGGTGCAGTTTGCCCATGACATCATCCGGGAACACGCACTGAGCACCCCACAAAAGATTGCCCTGCAATTTGAGCAGACCAAGTTTGTGACTTACCGGGAGCTCGACGAATGGAGTACTGACTTGTCTCATGCTATACGATCTGTGCTGCTCCTCCGGGCTGACGAAGAACCCTTCCGGCATGGCCAGCCGCTTGTTCCCATTTCGTTTGACAAGTCCATTGACATGGTGGTCACCATACTCGCGGTACTCAAGGCCGGAGCTGCTTTCGTGCCACTCGATATGGAGCATCCTCCCGATCGATTGGCCAGAATATGCAAGACGGCCGATGCTCGCATCATCATCTGGGATGGCGTCCATGGTGATGCTGCCCTTCGAGAAATTTCCCATGAGACCAACTGCACGCTGTGGACATTAGATAGTCTGCGCAATGTGGATTACAATAAGCAGCATCTGTGGTCTCCCGTTGACTCTCCCAACAGCCTCGCCTACGTTTTGTTCACTTCTGGCTCAACCGGCACCCCTAAGGGGGTTATGGTGGAGCACCGGAATCTGGTATCATTCATGCACTCCAACGCCGGGAGTACCGATTGCTCGTGGACATCTCGCCGCCTCGCGCTGGTTGCACATACCTTTGATGCGTCGGTAGGTGATCTATTCGGAACACTGGGTAAAGGTGGCCAGTTGTCATTGGTGCGACGCAGCCAGCTGATGCCGCAGCTTTCCCGCTGGCTGGACGATCTTGTCGTGTCTCACCTGGCCCTAACTCCCACAATCGGTGGATTTCTGCTCAACTACCAAGGCCCCGCGCAAGATCTCTGTCTTCCCTATCTGCGAACTCTCGTCTTCGGTGGTGAGCCATTCCGTCGGGAGATCTTGCGCCATGTTCCCCGGGAGATGACTATATGGAACGGGTACGGTCCGACAGAGACCACTATTGAAGTGACGGCGAGTATGGTCCAAGGCCCGGACGTATCTCCTCCGTTGGATTCGCCTTTGTTCTCAATTGGATCCCCCATCCATCAAAGCCACATCTATCTCCTGCGACCTGGCAGTGTCGACCAAGTTCCTATTGACGTAGTGGGTGAGGTCTGTATCGCGGGGCCGCAAGTTTCGCGTGGCTACCTTGGTGATCCAGGCATGACGTCCAAGCACTTTGTTGGCGATCCATTCGGCTCGACGGGCCTCATGTACCGCACCGGAGACCTTGCCCGATGGCATGGAGATGGGAGTTTGGAGTATCTGGGCCGCATGGATGGACAGATCAAACTTCGTGGCCTGCGCATTGAGCTAGGCGAGATTGCAGCTGCAGCGGAGATGTACCCCTTGGTCAAGGCATGTATAGTCACCAAGGTGCATCGTGACGGCTCAGAAGCTCTGGTTGCCCTGGTACAGATTGATTCGGACACCACCATACACGACGCGGCGGCCACTATACAGATCCAGGAATGCATTGCAGCCCGAGTCCCCAACTACATGGTGCCTGCGCAGGTCCAACTGCATACAGGCCCCCTGCCACAAACGTCAAGCGGAAAGATTGACCACCGAGCCGTCACACAGCTCGCTGAAAAGGAATACCACCGTGTGATGGCTAATGTTGCGACCAATCTGACAGAGATCACCCGGGCAACTCCAGATAGCCTGGAAGCCCATATTGCCAAGCACTGGGCGAATGTCTTGGGCATGGCTGGCAAGGAGGATCAAATCGACATCACTGTGCCCTTCTCGCAGTTGGGTGGAGACTCCATTCGAGCCATCAGCCTTCTGGCTGCGTTCCGTCGAGATGGCATTCACTTGCACATGGCGGATCTGCGACAATCAGCGACGATCCAAGCTCAGGCAGCCAAGATTCGGGATGCACAACCGGGTACAAAAGACCACACGAATTCCTTCTCTGGTAAGGAGTCACCGGACTACCTCCAAGTCTTCGTGCGCGAGGAGAGCATTGCCACCGTGGTGTTCGTCCATCCTTTCCTGGCACAATCCAAGGCGCTCGAGGCTCTCGTACCCTTGCTCGACAGCCGGTTCAATGTGATTCTTGTGGACGATCCCTTCTTTGGGACATCTGTGTGTCCAGAGTCTCTTACCGCGTGGGCCAAAGTTTACCTCGACGATATCCTCCCTCAACTACCAAATGGCCACCCGTTGATCCTGGGTGGCTACTCGTTCGGTGGCCTGATTGCCCTGGAGATGGCGATGTTGTGGCAAGAACGGAACGCCAGGCTTCCGCCACTGCTCATACTCCTCGACCCGGGTACTTACGCACCTATGGACCTGGAAGCCACCGACCAGGAACAACGTGCAGCTCTCAGTCGACTAGGCGTTGGGGAGCTCGCGATGGCAGCGTTCCAGGAACATTACAACCGTCATAACCAGGTGTTGTCCCGGACACGTCCACCCCCTGAGTATCACGGCCGATGTCTCTATGTGGCATTGCCCGAGCGAGTGGTAGATGGGGTAGGCGACTTTTGGAAGAGACAGTGTCCAGCACTGACCATACATTGTGTCGACTGTGATGACCATTATGCGCTGCTGAACGAACCGACCGTCGTCGATGTGGGCCAGTTGATCAACCATCATTGTGGCATCAGTGTCTCGGAGGTTAGTATTCGTCTGCAGACTGGCTCTGCGTGTTATGAGATTCCAGAGGAGGTCGTGGAGTGTCAGAGTCGGCGCGGGTCGATCACGAATCCTGCGACGGCGGCGGCTTAATTGGGGGGGTTTTTTTTGATATCGGGATGAGTATGGGATTTTAATATATCTGAAGACTTATCACTTATTTTTAATTCAATATCATGTGTAAATACAGATCAACTCCCCCTTCCGTTTTTCTTATTATAAATATAGGGACTAAATATATTGATGCTGCTATTTAGAGGTGAACATCGAGGGAAATCTCCAGAAACCCCCCAAGAAAAACAATTATTGAATAGATGCTACACCCTCCATGTTTTCCCTGTCTATTCCCAGTTTTATGGGAGATGACGCCATAGTCCGATCCTTACCTGTTCTGTGAATATCCAACTCACTCACCATACCACATGCTGATAGGCTACTGCCCTCGGTGACTGAGATCTGACCACGTCGTCTGTTTCACTGAATTTGTACAAAAGCCAGCATACCCTACTATACTGTTATTGCTATCTAAAAGAAGATTCAATTTGCTCCAAATATCGTGAACCTCCCCCCTCAAATACTCCTTTAATCATTCAGGTATGCCTCCCTACTCCCCGATTAACCTCCTTGCTCCGGGACTAAAACCACCCTACTGTAGAAGGCCATCACTCCAACATGAAACTCGTTACCTATTTCCTGGTCAGTGTCTACGCGACTGCTACTCTCGCTCGCCTTGTACGTTCTCCGAATGCCGGTCCCAATGCCGAGGCCGAGTGTGGACCGTTGGGTGTGATGGAATATGATCCAGACGAGCTTCCGGAGGGAGTCGTTCCTGCCGACGTCCGCAAGTGCAGAGATCATCCACTGTCAGCTCATGGATTTCGTCGTTTCCTGCCAAATTGGGTCTTTTGAAAGTGTTTCTTGGCTCTACCTGTATTTATGTTCGATATCTCAATCTAATCTTTTTTTCCGAACTTCCAAAACACCTTCCTGGCTCTTCTCCTGGTTCTTGACTCTCCAAACCCTCACAAGGTCCAGCCCCTCAGAGGCTAAGAGCTCTCTGAATTGGCTTTCCGAGCGTTCCATTGAGCCACAAGAAACCATCATGACCATGTCTAACACTACATCCAAGGGATACACTTCTCCCGCGCCAGGTGTGAATACTCCTTCGTGAATGAGCAGGGTCGATCGGTCATTCATGGCATCTCTAGTATGTCTCAGGATCTTCCGACAGTCTGCATCCGGCCAATTATGCAATATTCGCGCCAGAACATAAACCGTTGCCCCCTTCACGGGCTGTGGCTGGAAGAAATCATGGGGCATGGGTTGGATATCTGCGTTCATGCCAGCAGGGACATTTTTCAGCACTTCAGGCAGATCCTGCAGAGTGAATTCAGCCACCAGATCGGGCATAGTTTCTTTTAGGTACTGTATCTTATGCCCAATCCCACCACCAACATCAACAAGTTGCAGGGGTTCGGCAGGGCTCGGTCCCTGAAAGACTTTGAACCTCTCGTGTACGTCAAAGATATCTGGCCAACAGATGGCATTTTGCTCCATGGCTTTCATTAGCCCGCAGAATGCGGAGTAGATGGCCGGGTTTTTAGAGAGCCAAGTATAAAGATGATCGTTCGTTTCGAAGGCGTACTGGAAAGGGCATGCATTGGCGTCGCTAGGATTCTGGTATCCTGTTTTGGAAAGAAACTCGGGCAGCTTCTGACATGCTGGGAGCATCACATCACTGAAGATGACGAACCAAGCACCGTAGCCATTACTAACCGAGGTCTTGAGACAGGTATATGGTTCAAACTCACTGTATGAAAGTAATCATGTCTGACAAGGGCCGACCCTGTGCCAGGTCATTGACCCAGGGGCCTGGCTTATACATGCCTTGTGGGGTAATAGTGAAAAGGCCAATGCTAACTAAGACTCGCATGATGCGCTCTGAAGATAATCAGCAGGAATTCTGCTGATTACAGATGCGAAGTCCTTACGGGCCAAAACTGGGTCAGCCCCGGCATGTGAGGATATCTGTTGGGGTGTTAACTCCTTCGTGGTACTCTTGCCGGCGAGGTCGAAAATTCGCATGTCCATGGCAACTCTGATCGCGGTTGTTTCAAACCCCTGCCCATATATCTTTTAGCTTTCATGCGCCAACAATAAAGCCCAAAACCATCAATCAAAGACATACCTTGAAGCCCAGATCCCATATCTTATTTCTTAGGGGCATTATCTGCGAGGAAAGTTTTTCGCAGGCTTTCAGTAGACGTGTCCGCTGATCCACGGTGATGTCCATTTGATTGGACAGGTAATTGCCCGTCCTCGAAAGTGCGTCGATGACATTTTCAATATCGATACTCTCCTGCATTGCTGGGCTCATGGCTCTGAGGTTAGTTGGGATTGTTTCTTTCTGAGCTTCAAATCTAGCATTAGACCCTATATATATTTTTACGGCACAGAGTCACGGTGAGAAAAAGGCTCCTAGCGTAGCCATTGGCCACAATATTAGTCATTTGTTTGATGGCATACGTAGTGCGCACATATTTTCAGCCACCCCCCATGCACGACGGACTCTGGATGGCTTATCGCAAACTCTGGCCAAGCAAGTGCCTTGTCAGAGGTTGTTTCGAAAGCAGGGCCCGATACGTCATACGAAGCAAGGTGGAATCTTCACTGAGAATTAAGGGGTGTTTAACCGGATGGCTATGTCGGGACAGTGGTCGACCTTGTCGAGGACGAGGGTATATTCCATGTGCTTCATCATTATTTCTTGGGCATTACAATTCACTCTTCCGCGCCGTAGGGCGTAGATTATTTTGGAAATAATAATAATAATATATATATATATATATATAAAATAAACACACATTCTTTTTCTCAGGTCATACTTGATAGTGAAACGCAGACAGGAGGGAGATATAAATTGCCATGATGAATTTGTCTATCGTTTCACGCCTTATTCCTTTTTACTCTTGAACATGACTCGGGGTGTCTGCTTGTAGGATTGGGTCTTTTATTCGCAGGAAAGTCTCCGTCAACATTCTTTCCATCACCCCGTCCGATGGCTCCAATCTTTCCTGGAAATAAACCTGGTTCCGCCCTGAGATCTCAACAGTCCGGTTCCAGAGGTCGGAAGCAGACACTTGACTTCCTCTACTGTCAACAATATCACTGCGGTCCAGAAGGAGGAGGGTAGTCTCTACGACCTGTTCTAGTGGAATGAAAAGGTCGCATGGAACATCGGTGAATGAGTCTCCGTCGCCGAGGTTGGTCTGCACGATCCCAGGACAGATCATGTTCACATAAACCCCCTCCTTGTGACACGGGGGAGCGATGGAGCGCATGAAGCCAACCAAGGCATCTACTCAGCCCATTTATTCAATTAGTTATTATTCCCTGTTTCTGTATTCGTTGGGTTCGAGGAGGGTTGGGTGCGAGCATACGTTTGGCGGCGGTATAGAGAGGTAACGCCGATGGGTAGAAAGAAAGACAACTTCCAGTAATAATCAGGCTTACTTTGTTCTCTCCGTCGGGCTGTCTGTATAACCGGAAATAGTAAAGAGCCAAATAACATGTATTTATCACCCCGGACAGGTTGACATCCACCACCGCCAAGTCTGGCTGTTTTGGGGGATGGGCTTTCACTCCATCTTCGCGAGAGTTAAGAGACGAGAGAAAATCGCACGATTCAAGTATTCCGGCGTTTGCAAACACAAAATCGATTCTTTTTGTGGCCTCGTATACAACGTGGAAGGCGTTTGCTAGCTTTGTGTAGTTTCGGACATCAGCGTGGAGGAATATCGCTCTTGGTACATGGTGAGCCACGGCCTGCTTGCCACGTTCCTCGTTTGATCCAAGTATGTAAACTTGCCATAATGGGTCGTCACGAGCAAGGAGAGCCTTAGCAACTTCCAGTCCGATGCCGCTGGCTAGATGGGAAATGTCATATTAGCATGTAGGGTATAGGGGAAACAGTCCACCAAGAGACGGGGATCTTGAGGGTTACTTGCTGCCGCCAGTGATAATTGCAATCTTCATTTCCACGGTTTACGTTGATTGGGTGGAGGTATAGATCCGAGGTAAATACCAGTGGAACGTTGATGCTGTGCTGCCATTGACAAGTCACTCATAATGGGAGGACTCTCCCTTGACAATATATCCCTAGAATGAACTACATGCAGGGGGCCACATAAATCTGGGAGGAGGAATGCATTCGGCTACGTTCGGCACCAGAGTCTGGTTTATTCGGGAAGCACCTGCATAACAGGTAGGTAGCTAAGCGCCTCAATAGGTAGGCTTCCTCAGGTTGATCATGTACGAGGCTCATTGAACTACCTACCCTTAACAGCGCAATGTCCCTAACAGCCTGGGTTCCCCTCTGCCGCATGAAGATCCTTCTCCATGGCGCGTCCCATGCACACATCGTTGAATTCGGCCGACGCAGGAAGCTCTACGTGGTAGTTCCCGATACCGGCCGCCCTCAGCTGCACATCCCTTGCCTCGAATCCCATAACATGACCTCCACACGTTCGGTCCGACGAAATGAAATGAAGATGAAAGCCTGCGACACTAAACCCGCTGGAATGCGCTGGCGACCAGAATCCAAACAAGACCCCGGGTAAATCCGATCGCTCCTTGATGGCCTGGCGTTTGGCGAGATCAGCTAATGATTCCCGTGACTTCGTTTGCGCGGGGATAACGCGGAATTTGATATAGAGGAAGTTTGCGTCAATTCGGATAGATAAAAATCGGTTCTGCTGTGCCGGGAGTAGAGGCGACAGGGCGTCGAGGAGTGGCAGTGATGGCGATAAGCCTGTGCCCATTGACAAGGAAGATACGGACTTGCTCAACGTGGGCTTGAATTGAGTCATCATGATGAAAGGAATTGTATCTGTGTCTTCAATCTCGCGGAGAGGTCCGTCGGGAGGGAAGTGATATGCCTCCCCGTCCACTATGATCACCTCGCCATCCATCCCGCGGATAGTGCCAATGCCGTGGTCTCCATGACGAAGGATCTGTTGCACTGGGGTGCCGTCGTGGCAGATACCGTGCATAAGAGCCCCGAGAATCGAGTATTGATAGATTTGGTTGGACATGGTAAGAACAATCTTGTTGTGATAACGGCCAACAAAAATTACAGGCAGATATAGTACGTTTATAAACGTTGGGAGCCTTTCATGCATCGTGTGTGCCTGGAATTATTCTTCCCTTGTCATTTGTCCGAATAATCCTGCAGCCACTTCCATATCAAGTTCCGGTTGCTTTGTCCTACCGCTCAGCGACGAGAGGATTTGCGTCAACATGACCTTGGACAGTGGCATGTGCCCCGATTGTCCGAGATTTTGTTTTCCTATCAGGTCTCCTTGCATAATCTAGGGCATCTATGGCAGGCTCGCGATAAAGAACACTAGGTACTTTTGTTGGTAGATGTGCCCACCTCTAATGTGTATATATTGAATCCCACGCCTATACCAACCCTCCTCAACCTTATATAGCATCCTACGACTTGCTGAAAGGGGTTACGCCTTCTGGTAACCTTTGAATCAATTTCTTTGAGTTTCAGCCTGGTGGCCATACTTCCGGGGTTATTTATAGCCGCTGACCACTCGAGATCGGATGGCCCATTTCCCCCCCCCCCGTCCATGCACTAAAACTACCTGCTGTTGTTGAATCCACGCAAGTTCACTATGGCCAAGGATAATCTTCTCGGACTCACAGGTGGGCGAGTGCTTCATGAGCTACTAGCCAACCACGGTGTGAAACACATCTGTAAGCACCAGATCAGATCCATCCTGGCCCAACACCCCCAGTTCTGACACCACTCAAAAACCAGTTGGCTACCCAGGTGGTGCTGCCCTCCCCTTACTAGACGGTCTCTTCCGATCCACAAATATTGAGTTCATCCTCGCGCATCATGAACAAGGCGCAGGGCATATGGCCGAGGGGTACGCCCGTGCGAGCGGCAACCCAGGCGTGGCCCTCGTAACCTCCGGGCCTGGAACCTCCAATATTGTGACACCAATGCTCAATGCCCTGTTGGACGGGACTCCCCTCGTGGTCATATGTGGGGAAGTCAGTACCGACGTTCAAGGAACTGGCGCGTTCCAAGAAATCGACGTCATGTCATTGGCAAGGACATGCACCAAGTGGTGTACCTGCGTGCAGCGGATCGACGAGCTCACCTCCGCTATACACACGGCTTTCCACTATGCAAAACAGGGCCGACAGGGCCCAACATTGGTGGCGATACCGAAGGACATTGCAGCTGGAGTATTTGATCCGGAGGCCGCGAGAACCCCACCGCCGAGTACTGTTCGCGGGGTGGTCTGTCACGAATGTACGCCCAACACCACCCAGTGCAATGACCGGAGCCATATTGAGTATGTCGCACGTTTAATCAACGGCGCCCATTCCCCTGTTATCTGCGCAGGGAATGGAGTATTAGCTAGCCACGATGGCCCCGCCGTCCTACGCGAAATCGCCGAACGGGCATGTATCCCTGTTGCGACTACGCTGCTTGGGCTGGGGTGCTTCGACCAAGAGCACCCGCTCTCGCTCGGCATGGTGGGGATGTATGGCTCCCCGCAGGCCAATCGGTCTGTGCAGAACGCAGACGTGATCATAGCTCTTGGGGCGCGGTTGGATGAGCGCGCGGTGGGAAACGCCGAGGAGTTTGGGCGCTGCGCACGAGTCAAGGCTCAGTCCGGACAGGGGGGGCTTGTTCAGTTCGACATCAAGAGCAGCACCGTTGGACATGTTATCCGACCCACCGAGCTTATAATTGGGGACCTTTCCAAGACTCTGCCGATGTTGCTGGCGGGGCTGAAAAGGACGAAACATGTGAGCTGGCTCGGCCGTATCGCACAATGGAAACAACCTGAGAGCTATCAGTTGGAATCCCCTCGCCCTACCCCAGAGCAAGTCATGGAGGAGCTCAACCGCCAGACGGCATACACGAGGAAGTCTACGATAATTTCAACGGGTGTTGGGCAGCACCAGATGTGGGCAGCCAAGTACTTTGGCTGGCGGTATCCGCGGACGTTCATCAGCTCCTGTGGGCTAGGAACTATGGGATTCGGTCTTCCAGCTGCCATTGGGGCGAAACTCGCACGGCCAGAGTGTGAGGTGGTTGATGTAGATGGAGATGCGTCCTTCTGTATGTCGATGGAGGAATTCTTAACGGCCGCACAGTATGGGGTGGCGGTCAAGGTGATCGTTTTCAACAACCAGCAGCAGGCTATGATTGCCCAGATTCAAAAAAGAGATTATGGTGGAAGGGAGTGTTTTGCCCGCCAGAAAAACCCAGATTTTGTCATGCTGGCGCAGAGTATGGGTTGCGAGGGACTCCGTTGTAGTTTATCCTCGGGCCTTTCCGCATCGATTCATTGGTTATTACGGTGTCGTGGACCAGCATTGTTGGAGGTTATTCTGGCTGAACCGGAAATGGCCCCGACGGTTCCGCCTCTTGATGTGGAATTCTAGCTTTATATGGGTAGTGAGACTCTTAACGCATATGATAGAGTGGAGATTTCATAATGAATTTGATGGTATAGACACAATTACAGCACAACCACTGACTGCCTCCTACTTAGCCAACTCAAAGTCGCGCACAATATCATCCCGCGCACGCTCCAACTCTTCCAGTACTTCCTCTTCCGTAGAATCGTGAAGATTGCAAACATCCACGGAAGAAGCCTCTAAAGACTTTGCAGCATAAAACTGGCCCTTTGTAGTGATCTCACCCGGGTTCTTCTGCACAACTCCCGTGACGAAATCCGCATAGCTCTCCAGGCTTCGCGCGGAGGTGAAAGTCCCTTGGAGTACATGCGCAAAACAGTGCGGCATAGCCTCATACTGCTCCCAGACGATAGCAACTCCCTGTCTTGCAGCGTTCTGTGCAAACACCTTGCATTCCTCTGCCAGAAGCTCTTCGCCACAGCAGACGAAGATGGGAGGTGACCCGGCCCACGATGGTGCGGCGACCGGGGAGACAAGAGGGTGGCAGAGGGCACTTCCCTCGCAGAAAAGATCCGCCCGGGGAGGATTGGCGGGCCAAATGTCGCAGGGGGGAGATTTGGTCGGATTCATTGATGGGGGCGGGAGGTAGTCATACTGGGCATGTTTTTTGGACCACTGCATGCTGCGTGTGAGGTCGAGAGAGGGTGAGCATAAAGCGATCCCGGCTGGCAGAGGCACCTTGACGGGCTTCCCGTGGAATATCACCACGGGCAGGTTGCCCTCCGGTGTGGTGCCCCGGTGGAGCTGAAGAATCGTCTGCAGGAGGACTGTGGCAAGGTTTCCACCGGCGGAATCACCGCCGAATACGATATTCGACGGGTGGACTGGGCTATGGAGGGCGCCGTCTGGAGGATATATGAGGGATAGGTAGACAAGCAGAGCATCTAACAATGCAGATGGGAAAGGGTTCAGTGGCGCAAGACGATAACGAATTGAGAGCACTCGGCCTCCAGTGAGTTTTGCGTAGCTGGCCACGGCGTTTCTATTCGAGCATGGATCCATGAGATAATACGCTCCACCGTGGAAATACAACAGAGTAACATCGCTAGTAGTCTCCTCCATTAGGTGCTTGTACTTGTCGGCTTCGGAGATAGGGGGCTCTGGCGCATTCGGGGAAACTCTCGCGCGGTATCCCGTCCATTCGGCCGTGACAGGTGCAACAGTCGGGCTGGAATACTCCTCCTCCCCGGTACCAAGTGTTCGAATAGCTCCGAATAAGGCATGTCGGATTGCATCCTCGGGGGGAGCAGGTATGGTCACTCTACTAACCCACATACGGCCTTTCACCCCGGGATCCTGGATCGTACTCCGCTGCTGCATCGATATGGTGGAGGGGGGGGAGTTGCACAGTACATCACGAATAATGGTGACAGTAAGCGCCGTCCGAAGGTCCCATTTTGCGGATGTAGGGCTCAGTCTCAGGACATGGAAAAGGGCGGTTTTGAGGATAAGTGGGACCTTAAACACCAGGAAGGAGGCAGCATCAAGCAGGGAAGGCATCAGGGAATCGATGCTCAATATGATCAATGTCCAATAGATTTCATAAGCACACCTGACTGTCATGAAGTTGGAATTGGTCGCCAAGCGCAAGATACGAGGTCTGCTTCTTGATCCTCTAGTCCGGTCCTGTCAGCTGACAGCCATAGTAATAAGTGTCAGGGATAGAATGTGTCTCGGAGCAATCGTCTCTTCTTTTCTTCAATTAATAATATTTTAACAAGATGATATTTGTTGCAAATCTGAAATTTCTCTGTATCATAAAGCTATTTACTATGATAAATATAAGTTGATGATGATATCGCGAAAGTACAACCTGTCCGTCCCACATCAATAAATTATATTCAATTGGATAATCATTTTTCAATATTTTTGAGTGGAACAGGTTAAACTCTGGAAAACCACTAGTATTTTTAGGGATCAAGGATATTCATGGGAGATGACTTTAATTGGACCGGGGATAACTCTGCGAAGGTAGGTTAAGCAGGCCGGCTCTATATCGCCGAGGACAACGGCCAATAAAAAAAGACATAGCGCAAGTTCGCAAGCAGTAAAGGACAACAAGTCGAAGTATGCCTCAAATGGCCATATGCGTGCTTAATATCCTGTGGTATATTAGTGTTACATATCGTCATGTCTCGTCTCTTTCTCTTTCCTATATTGCATAACTTCGAGATTGCTACGCCGCATCACACAATGATGGTTTAAGAATTGCTCTGCATTGGTCACATCACAACGCACCACGTCAACGGCACACCCATGCTCATACAGGCTCCGCAATGTCTCTTGCTGCCGAAGACTGGATGCTCCAGATCGACTGAGGAAGACCAGGTGTCGCGCACCGTGAGCGCACAAGGTGTTCGCGGTTGTGAGGCCCAGAGCACGTAGACCCCCCGCAAGGATGTATGTCCCCTCCGGCTTGAGGTAGAGCGGTGGTGGTGGAGATGGGAGCAAGGGAACCGTTGCGTTCTGTGGGTATTCAATGACCACCGGATCGGGCATAATCCCTCTTGTTGGGCTAGTGCTGTCAGAGATGTGGCAATTCAGAGACAGAAGCCAGCGAGATAGAGTGCATCGGATTGAGGCGTCCGTCTGAGCTAGATGAAGAGTTTTATCAAAAAGAGTGGATAGCTCGCTGTCGGGTAGAGCGCTCAGGTTCAGAAAGGACAAAGTGATACCACGCTCAAACACTGTGGGATCCAGGATCGACGGGGCAACTTTCTGAGTGACATCCACGGAGCATCCTCCACTCTTGACAGAAGTAGACAGACTCCGCACTGTGGACCCCGTCATAGTATTGTTGATCATAATACCCAGCCCCTCGCCGTCCGCTGCTGCAAAAATATCGGAGGTCCACGACGCCGGGTTCAACTGGTTGAAGATTCTATTAGCGGGGATATGATAATCCTTCATAAGTAAATATCGCTCTTCCTGGGAGGAAACCGACACAAATACTTCTCCATTAAGCGTTCGGACCAGCTGGGCAAGAAATAGACCTAGGATGTCGCCCGATCCATTAACGAAAACCGTCTGACCGGCCCGGAACGCCGCGGCCTCCACAAGGACATGCAAGGCGTGCGCCGCGGCCAGGGGCACGACAGCGGCTTACATCCGGCGCCCTTTCACACGCATCTGCGCATGTCCGAGCCCCTGGTACACAAGCTTCCAGAATCGATCGCAGTGTGTATGATCTGATTGGCGAGAAGGTATGTTGGAAATAGATAGGATACAACGAATTGGTTTGATTATTAACAGATAAATGTTCTAACGCTTCCGATCATGGCGTTTAAATGCACCGTACATAAAACCATTTTGTGGTCTACATGTACCTGTTGAAAACCCGGCGGACGAATCGGAGGCCGTATCTCATTTGTCCTTTAAGGCACCCAGGATAGGGTGCGATGCGTATAGGGTGCGTTGCGTATAGGCTGCGTTGCGTATAGGCTGCGTGCAAGCCACACGTGTCCTCGTCAGCACTAGTAGTAAGGCTCGTATACGCATTTTCGAAGAGTCAGACTTTGATGATCCAAGGCCTTATTGACTAGGGCACCTATCCCGGCTTTTTCCCGATCAAGGGGCAGCCGACGCCTACAGTAATGTGTACGGATTACACATACTTGGCCTTAGGCTATCAAGACGTTGTTGACTAAAGTAGAGGCTATAGTATCTTTTCCAAGCACGCGTTCAACTATAAGTATTTAAGGCATTGGATCACTTGGTTAAAATGATTTTGGAATCCGGACTTTAACTGAGAAGGATTGAGTCTATTAATAAATTTGCCCTCGTGAAATCATCTCGGCCTATTCTCAAACGGTCAGTACGCCTCTAATACGCCATAAGTACGCCTTTATCTCGCGTTCAGAAAGCTTCCAAGAGGCTTTCCGCTTTTAAACCGCGTACAATACGCTGCCAATATGCTTTCAATACGCTTTTCTGGACTCTTCTCTGGGCTGCTAAGACACCTCGACAAAAGTATTAAAGAAGAAGGTAGAAGCACCATATCCAGAACCTAATAACTCAATTCTCCCAACAGTTGCCGACGCCTGAGCTTCGTCAAAACTGCTTTACTCGTACACCTGAAATACAAACTTCAGAACAAACTATCATGCGCACCTACTCTATTTTTGCGCCTGCCTTTGCTGCCGCCCTGGGTATGGCCACCGTTATTCCCGACACGGGCAAAGCCTCAGACCTGCCCAGCCTCCCTAATGGCTTCTTCTCAGGGGTCAATCATGCCAACGGATCCTCGACCCTGAGTTTCGAAGCGACTGGCGAAGTCTTGACCTTCAAACCCTCCCACGACCAAGTCCGAGTGCAAAAGCGTACTCCACCTTTCGGTCACACAGATTGCTGGACCTTTCAACCGGAGCTGAATCACGCCGGTGTGGACGCCGGTGTCGCGGCGTTTCGAAACAGACTCAGTTTTAGCGGTTTTGACCTTGGACACGATGCAGGACCCGCGTACTACGGGTTCAACAACGATGGCGTGTACGTCTACTTCTGCTACAATACCAAGGCAATCGCGCGTGGTACGGTAGAAATGGAGGATCTCGATTTCGCAACATATTGGACAGACGTTGATTGTGGTCCTTACAAACCGGGGTTCTTTCAGTGGGATAGCCCGTTGCTTTTTGGGAAGACCTTGTCGGGTACCGCTGTGTGTCTTGGCTCGTAAGGAATCAATGTTTAGACTTGGAACGGGCAAGCTTAATAAGTATACCGCTATTGAATATATATATACTGTCAACCAAATTGATCTGATTACGGAGGATCCAGATAAGTTAGCCATCGAACCTGACGATCACTTCTGACGATCATGTTTCAACTATATGGAGGATGGCATGATCGGAGGATTTAGATGAAAATACTTAAACAGCAAGAGATTACAGATAGTTCAAAAGAAGGACTCTCATTCATTTCTTTAATGACCGTTACCTTTATGTGTATGAGAAATACCGATTTATGTTGACATATGCTATATCAATCAATCAATCAATCAATCAATCAAAATTCATTCCCCTGGTGTAGTCTATCTATTGAAGCAACAGAGTATGCAGGCACTTCCCGGTGAAGCAGAATTTCGTGCCAAATGCCTATCCTAATAGTGAAATTACAGTAAAGACATATAAAAACACCGAAAAGCAGCATACAACTAAGACAGCCGCTATACGCCTACTGTATGGCTTTTCCTGCTTCATCCTGGGCTCTAATCATCATATTCCACATCCAACTTCAGGCTCTATAGTAGGGTTTCATTATTTATAAACTCCTCAGGGTCCTCAGCGAGCTAAGCATCCCGGGACTAATAAAACAGCTCTATTTTATACATAAAATCGGTAACTAAGTAGGTTGCTTACCGAATACGTTATAGTTATTATAATTCTTAATACGCAATCTCTCTACATAGGTGAACTCACCCCAACAGCACATGTCTAACAATATCTGGTAGAGCTAGCTCTCTAGTCTATGAAACCTCTGCGATGCCTCTGCGTACTTAGTCTTCGGCAGAAGGTAATAAATACTTTGGAGAGGAATCAAAAAAGAAAGAATACATACAACAGCAGGGATTCGCTGGTGGTCACCCACCCAACTACTAACCTGCCGGCGTGTTGCTTAAGTACGGCTGAGCGGACGGGAAGCCCTGTTTTCCACACCCTGTGGTCGTATGTATCAATCCTTCATCAGAAGGGAGTTATAGAGAGACTTCTTTTTATTTAATTTCGCTGTATATAGCTGCGAATCCTTGATATAACTAGGATGAGACAGCTTGCCCATTCAGTAATTCTGTACGTGGGATTTTGAAGCCAACCTACCCGCCACAATAATATATCGTATTTACTTAGAAATGTAGTACTTCTAGTAACTAGGTAATATATATATTTTTTCTCGCGTATTTCAGCTATCGACCATGTTATCGACAATAGAATGACAAAATATATAGTAGTGTAGATCCAACCCTGCGGGACTATCTGGCATGGAGCTGACTCAAAGTTCAGGGGTAGTACTATACATATGTTACTCTGTACACTTTTATCTAGTCCCATGTAAAGTCTACAATATAACATCCAAGTTGGGCGAAAGAACATAATCCTATAGAATAAGCACACTTCAGTAGGATACCGAGGCACCGGAACCTATTTCCGAAATATGCCCCCAACAGTGTCCACCTTCTACCTACTACTTATGATAGAATGTCTTTTGATATTGTTCTTGGCTATATAACGTAACCAACGGTCTCGAACGAAATCCATGTAAATATCTAGGGAGAACTATCATACATTGCAATGAGGCCGCGGAGCCACGACTCTCTACATTCATTTGGCTGGATAGCCAGGATCTCTTCGCTAGAGGCCTGAACCTCCAAAAATTGATGCCCTTCACACAACCGAATTTTAAGCCTGTTCTCGTAGTACTGGTCCACGCACTGGCTACAGAGATCGATATCGGGACAGGTTTCACACACAAATCGTCCTTCTGTGGCTGCCGGCTTCGCTTTGCAGAGATCGCACACGGCCCAGGCGTTGTCTGGGAGGCTAGGATCGACCTTTGCATCGTACAGAAATGCCATGCGGGCCGCAGAGACATCATTGATGTAGAGCAGACACTTTCCCAGCCGGTATGAGACCGACTTTCCCTCTGTTAACGCACGAGTAGCAAGCACGGTGATGCCCTCCCTCATGGAAGACATTCGTTTCTCTTCGTCGAGTGAAGGAGCATCTCCTATCAGCTTCTGCAGTGTCGGCGGATGTCGAGCAGCCCAATCTATGGGGGATCGACCGAACCAGTCCAGTTGCAGCCGATCAGCCCCCAAGGACAACAGGAACTCGACGAGGTCAGTCTCTCCAGCCGCCGCAGCCGCGTGCAGGGCAGACGACCCATCATAGCAGGCCGTAACATCCACGCCTCGTTCCACCATCAACTCAATAATACCTCGGTGACCCTTGGTCGCGGCCTTCGTCAAGACGGTTCCTCCGCACCAGCAGGGACTGAGCAAATCATGCTTCTGGGCATCGGCCGCACGCAGAAGCACCCGAAATGCATCGGGACTCCCATCAACGGCGCCATAGTGCAATGCCGTGTGGCCTCCGTCGCGATGGAGCTTGCCCACTTCGGCACCAGCATCCACCAGCAGTTGTACGAGGTCTGCCTGGCCAGCCAAAGCAGCGAAATGCAGCGCCGTTCGTCCATCCCGCGGCACGACGGACAAGTCGGCCCCCATCTCCAGAAGCAAGCGGGCGAATGCAGTCCGTCCGTAAAGGGCCGCCATATGCAGCGCCGTATTCCCCAACGCATCCAGTGCATTGATCGCGATGCCTGCGCGACACAACGAGGGGACGACATCAGGATTGTCGCCCGCTACCGCCACATGTAGCACGGTTCGCCCATCCGGTCCCAGCACCCCCACCGAAGCCCCATGGGCGAGCAGGGAGTCCACGATCTCAACCGTGCCACTGTACGCCGCTAGACGGATCGCGTTATCTCCGTCCGTCTCGACCAGATCCACATCTGCTCCAGCCTCCAGCAGCAACTGCACGACCGCGGCTTGTCGATAGATCACCGCAGTCACCAAGACGGGGGTGTCCGCGTCCCCGCGAATGTCCACGGGGATACCCTGATCCAGCATGAATTTCACCACCTCCACACTGCCCCCCGCGGCTGCGTGGTGGATAGCCGTATCGCCCTGCTCATCGACGCTGGCGACATCGGCGCCGTGCTGGAGCAGCAGCCGGACCGCATCCATGTGTCCGTGCGACGCCGCGATATGCATCGGGAGCAGGTTCCCGCGGCGAAGGAGATGCGCGTCGGCCCCAAACTCCACCAGCAGGCTGATCATGTCGCATTGGCCCTGGTACGAGGCCAACCGGAGCTTGGAGTTGATCGCGTCGTGGATCATAGGGAAGGCCGGATGGTCCTGGGCGATCCCCGCGCCCGCCTCGAGTAGAATCCTCGCCACGGATTCATGGCCTCGCATCACCGCATCCTCCAACGCGGATCCCCACTCCCAGTTCTCCTCGGAGGGGGTGGCCACATTCCCCGCCCCGGACGCGAGGAGCCGCCGAAGCACCAGTTCCTGGTCGTGGGTCACGGCCCATTCTAGGGGCGTGTGGCCTTCGTGGTCGGGTAGGGAGACGGGCACGCCGGCTTCCAACAGGACCGCGAGGGTCGGCTCTTGCCCTGCCGCTGTGGCATCGTGAATGGCCGCTCGGCCGTCGATGAGTCGCGCCGGATCGGGGTCTTGTGCCACCAGCTTCTGAACGCAGGCGACTCGGCCCTGCGAGGCCGCCCAAATTAGGGGCGTGTCGCCATCGTTTCGAATGAGTGTGGCTGCCCGGCTGTACAGCTCCTGTGACAGGAGCTCGTGGAAACGATGGGCTGTCTGGATGAGGGCATTGAGGTCGGAGACGCTGAGATACGACGCCACCCCCAGGATGATTTCGCCGGGATTATGGGCAAATCTCGGGCTAGTAGACGATGAGGCCATGGCAGTGTGAAGGGTGTGAAGGTGAAGTCATGTCATGTCCCACGATCCGATCAGGAACACACAAGCCAGGGAGGGTGGATGGGGGAGTGAATACGAGGTGGATCCCATTCTGATCCTCCCATTTGCTCGCTAGGCAGAACTAGATAGTGATCGACATTTCGTTCCGGCTGGGCGATAGATAACTATCTTGTGATACATTAGGTTTAGAATCAAATCAGTCGATATCCCTGAATTACTTCAAATCTATTGTTAGAGTCGGAATTATCGTTGGGATTGACCAATAAGAAAAAAAAACCCAGGAAGAGTGTAACAATCAATTTTAAACCCAACACATGGATTCATTCAATGAAAAAAAAATTAAAAAAACAGACTGAAATAAAATAAAAGACAACAGCAAAAATTTAATATAACCTGCTGGGGTGCCTCAAAATTAACGACTTTGGTGATCCCAGGCAACTGCTTAGGGCTTTTGAATAAGAAAGGAGCCTGTGTCATCATGTCCGGATTGAACTTGCCGTCTCAAGGGACCTATTGGGTTATATATTTAGGCTGTGGCATAACGCGAGATCCATTAAATAGAGGCTAGACCTATATTCTATCTATGAGATGCAGCTTCGTATGTACAGATGCGTATTAATGTAGCATTTGGCTCGTATTTTCTCATTGCAATATGTATAGGGAGGCAATCCCAACAGGACTAAAAAGTTCACCCATTGATACCATTTCCCCTAAAGGAATCACCCCCTGTCTGAGCCTCGATCATACGTGGAAAATTTCCGAGCAGGGATCTTCTGCGCGAACATGTGGTCAAGCTCCTCGAAGGACCTGCCCTTCGTCTCAGGCAAGTAAAAGTAGGTCCAGACACAGGCAATCACGGAGAAGAAGCCAAAGATAAAGCCAGTCTTGCCCCGGAGATTCCCCTCGTCGGGGTTGATCATGTAAGGCACGGTGATGGTCATGATCAGGGTCCAGAAGTTCTGAGTGAAGAAGCCAATGCTGACGACATGGGATCGCAGGCGAGTGGAAGACATCTCTCCGCAGATCACGTATCCCAACGGGCCAAGGGTGAGATCGTAGAAGAAGTTCCAGACGATAATCAGGGCGGATTGGCCCCAAGCAATTGAGTGGTTGTAGCCCGGGACGACATCAAGGATAGCCATCACGAAGACGATAACCGTCAAAACAGCCATTCCTGGAACCAGAGACCGTCGGCCAATAACATTAATCACATACCACGAGCAGATGTTTCCAACCACACCGACTGCAGTCACGCCGACGCCCATATCGAAGGATCGGGAGGTAGGGAGACCGGCAACTAAATTGAAGAAAAGCTTGTTAGTCAAAACACATCAAGAATCCCAGGCAGTTGAACGCACTCTCGAAGAAATAGGTGGAGTAGCTGAGCACAAAGTTGACGCCACTGAAAGAGTTGATGGTCCAGACGCCGAAGATAATCAGTGTCCGACGGAGATCTGTGCCCCGGAAACAATCCATGTAACCCGTGGATTTTGCAGATTCTTCTTCCATTCGGACAGTTTCTTGGATCTCATGCAGCCACTCGTCAACACTTTCACCGCGTTGGAACATTTGAAGAGACTTTTTTGCCTCGTTGATTTTGCCTCGCTGGACGTACCAGTACGGAGACTCGGGGCAGAACCACACACCCGTGAGGAGAAGCGCCGGAAAAAGCCACTGGAATGCGAAGGGGATTCTGTAGGCGAAGGTGTCTGATCGGTCTCCAAACGCTTTGATAAGACAGTTTCCAAGAAGCTGGCCAATGACGACAAACAGGTTGACCATTGCGGTGGTAAGACCGCGGAGAGCGACAGGGCTGGACTCGGAACAGTAGGCGCAGGCAGTGACGAGGAACATGCCGAGCGCAATGCCATTGACTAGCTTTCCTGCCAGGAGGACGCCACGCGAGAAAGCGAAGAATTGTAGAAAGATGGCCCCTGAAGAGATAACAGACGCGACGACCAGCGTCAGTTTTCGACCGATATAGGGCGAAAGGGGGCCACAAAGAAGACTCCCGATCATCCCTCCAACAGTGGCGATCATGTTGAAAGCAGCTTGCCACCTCGCCGGGAGAATAGACTCGCCATTGGGCAGGGTGTACCCAAACACTGCGCGGAATTGAGGAGCCGCAAGGAGGCCACCGTTGACCTGCATATCATAGCCCCAGAGGACAGCGGACATGCAGAAAAACAGGCAGTAAATCAGGGACTTCCCGTGGTTGGCAACAGCGACCTTCATTGTTGGGACGTTGTGCGCAGTGGCCGGGTCAGCCTTGAGCTGCGCAGGCTCCGCATCTGTAGATCCCATCACCACCGGCGCGGTTTCCACGTGGGAACTGTCCACAGGTTTTTCAGCATCCATGAAGGCCAAATTGAACTAGGCGAGAAACAAAGAGATAGAAAGAAGAATATGGCCAGGATCTGAAGGCTAATCGGTGGGCAGTGTCCGGCATATAAACATTTCAGGCCTGCAGTGTCCGTGGTCCTTGCTTCCTCTACATAATCGTCCGCAGACTCCGCATGAAGTTACTTCCGCCCCTGGTCATTCCGAGTTTCTGCGTCTGGGGAAGAAGCTAGTCGAGCTAATGCGGGGCCAGCGGGTCAATTAGCACGCTGTAGCCTTGCCAGAGTACGCAGCGGCCAGGGGGATGCCACTGCAAATATCAAAATACTTGCGGCCCCGATTGACCCGTGCAGATCACGTGAGCGATCTGATTGGAGGCCCCGCCTTCTCCTGGCACGTGGTGTCCCCACCCTCTGTAACCCTAATCGGAAGCTAAATTATTCGGCTCCGGGACACCCGGTGCCGATAGCCCCGGCTGTTTTGATTGGATACCGACCACTTCTCCGCAAAACCTCCCGATGCGAGACAAGTACACCTTCAAAGTAAAGATGCGCAGATTAGAAAAATTCCGTCGCTGCGATAAGAATGACGCAGATAATGTTCTCTATTCCCCCTCTCCAAATGCAAATGCTCCACCCAGGACCGCCAGGTATAAGAAAGCGGCAGCCAACTCGGTTTCGTAGGAGCAATCCACCAACCAGCGAACCACTTCACAATGGATTCGAAGCCTGTTTCAGCAGCAATGGCCTCCTCCCAAGCCATGGGGATGCCTCTTCAGGCCGACCCTGGACGACCCGACTTCATGAATCCCGCGGTCTTTCGCCGAAACTGCCTTCCTGCACGTGCCTATCACATTCCCTCAACATCAATGCTCCTCAATGGAGACTGGGACTTCCACATGGCGAAAGCTCCTCCCGCGGCACCGGAGCCTGATGAGGAAGACCCCGATGAAACCTGGTCCAATATCACAGTTCCAGGTCACTGGCAATTGCAAGGCTGGGGCAAGCCCAATTATACCAACACACAATTCCCAATCCCAGTGTGTCCTCCCTTTGTACCATCGGACAATCCTACCGGGACATACCGCCGCCATTTTCGCGTGCCAAAGGAATGGGATACGGACAACAGTGAGCTGCGTCTGCGATTCGATGGAGTCGATAGTGCATACCACGTTTGGGTAAATAAGCACATCGTGGGATATGCGCAGGGTAGCAGAAACCCGTCCGAGTTTGATGTCACGCCTTACCTTCGAGTGGATGACGATAATGAGGTCTTTGTGCGCGTGTATCAGTGGTCAGACGCCACTTATATTGAAGATCAAGACCAGTGGTGGCTTTCAGGTAAGACCGAGAACACGATCAACAACACAGCAGAGGATCATTCACTTATACCGTGACCTAGGAATCTTCCGCGATGTCACCCTAATTGCGATGCCGGCCAATGATCGGCTGAATGACTGGTTCATTCGCACCGACCTTGATTCGGCCTACAAAGACGCGACGCTTCTCGCAACGATCGATTACCAGGTATCAAATCAAAGCAATGTTGGGCTCAGCTTGATCGACTTGGTCGATGGCAACAGAACGACTATCGCTTCAACAAAGCAAGTCGTAGAATCAGCAAGTTCCAAGGTTCATCTCAGCTTGCCCATCCCCAATCCCAAGAAATGGACTGCCGAGCTGCCGTATCTCTACGAGGTGGAAATTGTTTTGTCAAATTCCGAATCCATCCAGACCTTCGCGATCACCCAACGAGTTGGCTTCCGCAAGGTAGAGCGGAAGGCCGGCCTTATCACTGTCAACGGCAAAGCCATCCGACTTCGCGGTGTCAATCGGCACGACCACCACCCCATGCTAGGTCGTGCAGTACCACTGGATTTCATGAGAAAAGATCTGCTTCTAATGAAAGCTCACAATATCAACGCCCTTCGCTGCAGTCACTATCCGCCTGACCCCCGTCTCCTCGACATGACGGACGAGCTGGGTTTTTGGGTTATTAACGAGGCTGATCTAGAATGCCACGGCTTCTACGATGCCGTGGCACGCCCGATGGACATGGACGAGACGCTTGGCTACGAGGAACGCAAGGCCATGACCTTCCCGAAGTGCGGTGTGCACACATCAGACAACCCGGCTTGGCGGGAGGCGTACGTCGATAGGGTGCAAGCCATGATGCAACGAGACAAGAACCATACCAGTATCATTGTCTGGTCTATGGGGAATGAGTCGTTCTTCGGTACCTGTCATCGTTCCATGGTGGATGTCGCGCGCGATTTTGACAACACGCGCTTGATTCATTATGAGGGCGATGTCGATGCTCAAACGACGGACATGTTCAGCTACATGTATCCTACCCTTGACTCGTTGCGATCCCTCGCTCTTACCGAGGGTGCCTCCAGTAATGGCGTATTTGATAAGCCCATCATTCTTTGCGAATACGCGCATGCCATGGGCAACGGACCAGGACTGCTTACAGACTACGAGAAATGCTTTGACGAGATTCCTCGCTTGCAGGGTGGGTTTATATGGGAATGGGCTAATCACGGGTTGTACGTCGGTGGTAAAGACCAGAAGGATGGCTTTTATGCCTATGGCGGAGACTTCGATGACTATCCGAATGACGGAACTTTCGTTATGGATGGGCTCCTAAACAGTGCTCATGAGCCGCTGCCAGGTCTGTTAGAATTAAAGAAGGCATTTGAGCCAGTCAAGCTGCAGATCGATGGACAGGTTCTCTCTCTGAAGAACCGGTACAACTTCCTGGACCTAGGCCATCTTCAAGCTGCATACAAACTTGAGACATTTGACAAAGAGTGAGTGCGATGTGTCTTTCTTGATTGGATGACACCGATGAGGCTAATATGCTGCTTAGAACAAAAACGTTGGCCATCGGGTCCCTGGAACTACCTGCTCTATCAGCCGGACAATCTGCTGAGGTGCCTCTCCCGGCAGAGCTTTTCCAGCACGATGTTCATCCCGCCTTCCTGACAGTCACATTGCACCAACAAGAGAAGGTTGAGTGGAGCCGGGATCTCTTTTCTGTTGCTTGGACACAAGCATTGATATCCACCCCTGTCGAGAAACCCACAGTCAACGGCCTGAGCTCTCCAAATGCTGTGACGTGCCATACTACCAGGACCACCGTTTCAATCAACGGCACGGACTGGTCCTTTGAGTTCGATCGTATCCATGGGTATCTCCGGAAGTGGGTCTATAAGTCTCACTCGATCCTTGAGCCTCACCCGGACACCGAACTGGCTATGGTGCCCGGCTTCTGGCGTCCCCCCACAGACAACGACGTACCTTCCGCAGCACCGTATTGGAAGCGATTCGGAGTGCACATCCTCACAACCCAGCTTCGATCGTTCAAATTCTCACCCACGGAAAACGGCGGCGTACTCATCGAAAGCGAGACATTCCTTTCCCCACCGGTCCTCTCATGGGGCTGGAAATGCCACGCATGCTACCTTGTCAACCCTGACGGGTCATTGGCCGTGTCCATCAAATTGCTGCCCGCTGGCGCTGCGCCCACAACTGTCCCGCGGGTTGGTCTAAATCTTCGCGCCAGTTCCAATCTGAAGGCCGCGCGCTGGCTCGGCCTTGGGCCCGGAGAATCCTACCCGGACAAAAAGGCCGCCCAGACATTTGGCATGTGGGATGCCGATAACATCGAGGCTCTGCAAACCGTGTACGACATTCCGCAGGAGAACGGAAATCGTATGGACACGGCGTGGGTGGAGTTGGTCTCTTCGAATGGAATTGGGTTCCGTGCGTGCTCGCAGGAACGCACGTGGCTGAATGGAGGTACTGGGGGGTTGAGCTGGACGGCTAGTCGGTACTCTGATGCGATGATCGAGGCTGCCGCGCACCCTTGTGACTTGGTTGAGGAAAATGCTTTGTTCGTCAGATTAGATGATCGGGTCGCAGGAGTTGGAACTGGTGCTTGTGGTCCGGGACCCATGGATGAGCACCTGATTCATGTGCAGGACATGGAGTTTGGTATGTTGTTAGAGCCGGTCTCGGGATAAGATATAGAATGTATATGAATCCTTTTCAATCCCTCGGCTATTACTATAGAAAAGAGTGAGAGGCAATTCCCAATTTGTTTCTTAGACCTAACTACTGTAATTATGAAGTGGATGTTCAGTCCCAAGGCTCTCATACCGTAGTCATGTAGCCTAAAAGGCCAATTAGGGTACATCACGTGACGGTCGTGTTTTCCGGCGCGTTTGCTCCGCATTCTGCACCCTCTAGACAACATACTCGATTGAGCCAAGCCTCTAAGGCCAATATTTTCAGCAAGAGCCGTAAATGAAGAGATTTAGGGCAGCACGGGCGGTCGGTCTCACAATACCCTATCATCCTTGATAAAGGCCAGGACTAACACGACCTACAGTGCGATTCGTGCCGGCACCGGAAAACAAGGTCAGTGCTCGCGGATCTGCGGGTCCATAGCATCATTGGTAACAGGTTTGATTGACAGATGTGACGCCCGGGATCCTTGCGGGCCCTGTGTGAGCTTAAATCAAACGTGTTTATACGGAACGGAGGCCACATCGTGAGTGGATTCCGGTTTTCCGAATGCTACAGGCTCATTTCAAAATCAGAAGAGGGAAAAGCGATATGATTTTGGACACAGTCCTGCGGATGGAAGCTTCGCTGGATGAGCTCAGAGGCATGGTGGTAAACACCCGTTACCCTAGTACCTTTTTATCATCACGATCATCACTGAGAAACTAAGTACAGGCCATGAATGCCGGATCCAACCCGGTGGACGAAGCACAGGCCGACTCCACGTCTCCGATGTCAACGGCCAGGCCAACATCCCAAGACAAACATTACCATCCGCGCGGGTCAACCATCAAAGATCTTACCGAGAGTGCCATACTATCGTCGGGGCATCTTTCCTCTACAGAGTCTTTATTGAAGTGGCCTGTCTTTGTTGATCATCCCTCAATCATAGAAGAGACAGCATCCCCATTCTTGTCTCTGGAGTACGGTCGACCACCATTTTCAAACAAGCGTTATGCCATATTTCCCAGCGTCAGCATGTCCGAAGTCAAATCTATGGTGAGTACATTTCAACAGACATATAACTTTTGGTGCCCTACAATGAGCTTCGATGATCTCAATTTGTTGCAATCGAGGATTTCTCATGACAACCTCGAGCCAAGTTGTCAGTCATGTCTTGCCTTATTGGTCATGGCCTTGGGGTGTGTCGGGGCGTCGGTGATGGACGAAGATATCTCTATCAATGAGTCTCAGAGGCTCAAGGAACAAGGTGCAGTATGGTTCAATGCTGCCATGAAGATGTTGCACTTGGCACAGCTGGAGATGAGCGTGGAGGCTTGTCAATGTCTTTTATTTACCGGGTATGACCAGGGATTCGGGCCCATAGAAGAGACTAGGACAAAGCTAACAACAGTGAAACCTAGCCTTTACTTCTGCTTCCTGCAAAGACCGCTACAAACCTGGTCTTACGTCAACAGTGCAGCGACCCGCTGTCGCTTTCTGCTCTCCTGTCCGTTCGACAATCCAGATCGTGATGACCGAGAAAACATCATTCGCATCTTCTGGTCGTGCTTCGTATTAGAAAGGTAAGCCAGCAGGATGACACTATTCACGTGCAAACATCTTATCCGAAAACAGTAATTATATCTCTGAGTTACCCTCACTTCCTCAAAACTGCAACGCCGAGATCGAATCCATCATGTCTCTTCCCGGGAAATTCCACACCCACGAAACGATTGAAGACGAAGAAAAATCAACCTGTTATCTTCTCGCATCTATAGCGCTCCGCCGCCTCCTGAACAGAGCTCACTACATGATGTATGACCGCGAAACGGGTCTCCAAATCCACTCCGATCACTTTCCTTCGGTCAACCAGGAGCTTTCACGTCAGCTGCAAGACTGGTACTGGACGTTACCTCCCAATTTGCAATTTCCAGAAGACGGGAAACCCTCCGATGACCCGCATAGCGAGTACCTGCGACAATGGTATCTCAGCTGCCGAAGCGTGATTTACCGACCCTACCTGGAATGGGCTCTCGCTAACCCATCGTGGAATCTCAACAACGACCTACGTGTACTAGATGGTTGTCGAATTGCTCTTGATACTTGTCTTTTCAAGTTGAGAGACATGAAACAGGTCCCGTATACTGTCATGGTGGATATATGGCCATGCTCATTATCGTAAGTGCATCGTTTTCGAAGTCAAATCTCCCTCCCTCAAAGCGCTTACGGCTCTCGATATTCCAATTGCAGACTCGCGACCGCGATGTTGACACTCATGGGTGCCTTTTGTCATCCTCAGCTGATGATTCATCTACGTCGAATTGCGTTATTGGAGCTGGGTCCGCATCTGAATCTGCTTCTAAAACGATGGATCCCGATTCATGAATCTTCTCCTTCTCCTGGTGTCAAAAAGTCCCTAAGACTGATTACGAAAGTGCACGAATTCTTCGAAAGCAAAAGGGCAAACTTTGTTCCTTCTCATGAGGCAGAAGAGCGCCTCTTCTTCTACACTCTCCCGGGTTCTCACGGATAAAAGTTTGGAATAAAGGCTATCGAAAAAAGAGAAGAAAAAATACACGGTCACATACTTTGATAATCGACAGCAGTTGACTATGAGGTGGCTTGCTGGTCGGAAAATTCCGGCCACGCTTCCTTAGGAGCGACCCAGACTCATAAAATTGCTAGTCAGCATCTACGAGACTTCGCATATGGGCCGGTCTGATTAATCGTGGGAGGGACGATGACACAATGGCGCCATTTGTCTTGTTGCCACAGCTAATATCGTGAGAAACCAATATGGGTTTGGCTCTGCGGTGGTCCATTGGCCCAAGGGCCTCTTCGATTACATGATAATATGTTTCCCTGCTCTGGATATACGCCATATGGTAAATATATGGTACGTACCATCTACAGTAGTGTTCCAATATCTCTTAGCCAAACCAGGATATTGGGATTTAGTGTTTATAAATTACTTACTTCAAATCTATGGTTAGTATGGAAATTATCATTAGTGGATACTTCCTAGAGACGATTACAGTAAAAGCCATTATAAAGAAAAAAAGGAGTAAAGCTGGACCCTCAATCTGTAAAGCCCATTCACAGATAGGTAGATTCAGTGAATAATAATGTTGATGAGCCTTTACCGCTATTATTCAAAAAAAAAAATTGTGGTGAATTCGCTGGGTGGGTTGGTGGCCTCCTCCCAACTAAGTCAATAAACGGCGCTTTCTCCACCTGCTTGCTCCTGTTCCAAAAGGGCCAGATGAATTATTCATTTAATCACTTTGGAGAGGAATCAAAAAAGAAATAATACATACAACAGCAGGGATTCGCTGGTGGTCACCCACCCAACTACTAACCTGCCGGCGTGTGGCTTAAGTACGGCTGAGCGGACGGGAAGCCCTGTTTTCCACACCCTGTGGTCGTATGTACCAGTTTGTATAAAGATAAGGTAGATATAGGACAGTTTCTTAATATGAATATCACAACCAGGAATATGCAATCACACTGTTGGTCAGGTGGTTTCTAGAAGAGTAGCTAATCTAGGTAACCTATCTTGATCCCTAGAAACGGCGTCTCTCCGCGGTATAATCTTTGATAGGATATGAATAAAAATATGCAGTGAATGCTGTTATATGGGCCTACCACTGTACCGTAGCCCCAGTTGCTTGGGAAATATATATATATCGTCCTCCCGGAATAACTTGAGAACCAAATGGACATAGATTGAGTGATTTGATATATACAGGTGCAGCCTTCTATTATATTCTAGAGCTATACCAGGCACCTATGTACAAGGGAATAAGGAAAACAGAGAGTGCAAACAGAGTGTCTCAGTCCATGGGAGTAGATGGAGCCCGCAGCCCTGAGATAGGGCGTCTGTGACCAGGTGACCAGAGGTCCCCCGATACGGTCATGAATTGCTTCTTGTGGACTCGCCCATCTATGTATTACTTCCTTGTTTTCTTTTTCTTTGTGTCGTTTTCAATTATACATTTTTACTTAATATCAGACTTATCCATGCTTATTACCGTTGATTCACTGACTGTGGCTTAGGCCTCGGCACTTGGTCACTTAATTCTAGTTAGTAAATGCTGCGCTTTCTCCCTTTTTTCTTGCTTCATTCAAATTTTCCTTATTAATATATGTCAAACCAAATCGGTATTTCCCATACACACCAAGGGAAGTGATCATAAACGAATGAATGAGGGTCTGAATTCTTGAACTATCTGCAATCTTCCCCTGTATAAATATTCCCATCTGAATCCTCCTTGGTATGATCGTTATCATCCTTATCATAATGATGCAGGGATATTCCTAGTTGCAATCCCGATAACTTCCGATATCCTTCTCACGACGATGGCTGAATTAGTCAGTCAATCTGGTTAACTATATGGTCATTTTGGTTGACACACCCCCCCAGCCATCGGCGTTCTGACTCTGCAGTGTTGAAATGCATCATCTCTCATCCCAACCATGTTGAATATCGTCTACTAGGCCTTCTTGCCTAGGATATCTCCTTCATTCAATATGTATACGCCGAATTGCTTTCATTTATGTTGATGATGGACTGGCGAAAGATTTTTCTCAAGGTATCTCTGTATTAATAGATCTGCAGAGCCTCAGCATGTGATATGATCAATAACAATTCAGTAACATATTGATCCTTTCGTCAGCTTCATATATAGTAGCTGTCGAAATGGCCAACCAACAGAAGACGGCCCTGGCAACATAGAGACCCTAGAGTTTGTCCAGTGACGAAATAGTACAAATCCTAGCTGCCGTAAACGATGACAAATTGATGGATGAATGAGACGCCACCAATAAACTCTTCCACCAGGCATCTATATAATAGAACTATCTCATCCTATACTTCCCTTGTATCGATTCATGTCCTCCTCCCCCCACGGTTTCTCAGAACAGACTGGGGATTGCCCTCCTCATCCTGCGCCGACCCCAGATCCTCATTATAAACCGGGATGAACTCCCCCGCGGGTAGGACTAACTCATGCAAGTCATCCCACGTCAGCTGAAGATATAAAAACCATAAATGACCGAGTTCTACTCGTATATAACCCCAATACCCCGTGGGCATCCAACGCTGACCCTCTACATACTGCGCATCAACCATTCCAACAAACGGCCTCTGCATCCCAAACTGCCAGTTCTCCGGCTCTGGTGCATGAAGAAGTGACTCCAGTGCTGGCGCATCAATCACTAAACATCCCTTAAACCGCGGGTTCGTAAACTCCAATCCCCGAGGCGTCGTGACGAGATAACTCAGAAAATTCTCCCGGATCTGGTCGACCGAAGCACCATCCCACTTCTTGTCGGAGATGATCACATCTTGATGAGACTCATGCACTAGTTGTTCTGGCATGCGATCATCCACGACGTCGCACTGGCAGTCTATTTCATAGTGGATGTATCGGGTGAATTTGGATAGGACCGCAGGCCAGAGCTCGTCGGATTCAGGCGTGTAGATTGTTCGGTAGATAATAAACCCCCAGGGGAAGTCCTCGGAGATATTGCGATGCAGGAAACTAGAGGCGTAACGACCGGATTCTCTGTACCAGAGATGATTCACCCATTCCTGTTTCTTCTGGAAGGATGGATGGGACCAACGCTCTGGCCAGGAGGAATGGTGGTAGAATACATCCTCGGGCATGTTTTCAATGGGCTGGGAGCTGGAGGTCATTCTGACGGTGTCAGGGGAGGTGAGGTGTGGTGATCGAGGGCGGGTGGCTGGGAATATAAATAAGGGGTGTGCACTAGCCACAACTACTGGGCCGGATATATTGATACTTCCGGTGCGTTAGGGACTAAGGAACTACTACATCGTATTTATTATAGTAGCCTGTAATCAAATAGACGCCATGTAAGACTTGGTACTACACATGGCACAGGCGACAAGGCTGTCGAGATAAACGAACCCGCAGACGGTGCCATTCCCATATCCGAGTCTGTTGAAGCTCTGAGTTGCTTTAGGCCGCCACATCGCTCAAAGGGATCAAAGGGATCAAAGAGGTGAATTACTACAAAGGCGTTTTTGGTGCTTTATTTTCCCACATATAAAATGTGGCCAGATAGTCGCTTCTTCCTCATTCTTCTTCTTCCTACTATTCAGAAGAGCTTCAATATTATCGCCGTTTACGCATCATTTCTTCAGGTTCAACGCTCAACATTATCCTAACGTGATATGTCTTCACATCCTAAGAGCATTTCTAAATACTGTAATATTATATATCTGATTTAATCTCTCTCTCAGATATTAATAGCACTAAACAGAGGACTTCTGGCCTTATTACCAACAGAACTACTTCACTATCTTATCCCATCAATACTACGGCAGATATTAAATCATCTTATGGCCAGACAATATCCTGATGGCTCCTGGGGTAAAATATATTATTTGCAAGAGACCGCATATGTGATTTTAGCACTGGCAAATCTAGAATCTTATCGTCTGGTTCCCGGTGCAAGAGAGAGTTAAGTAGATCTTGCAGTTGCTCGCGGTAAGCGGTTTTTATTCAAGAATTGGACCCCTGGTAATAAGAGAGCTGATCGCGTCTGGACCGACAAGGTCCTAGATGGAATTGCTTATGTTGGGGAGGCTTATGTGCTTGCCGTATTGAAGGTTTGACCGGGTGAACCTGGCTGGTGCTAGAGGTTTTCTCCCTATTGAGAAGGGGTATCTTTTTATCTCAAATTATATGTTAAATCAGATTGATCATCCTCGTTATAGTCAACTCGGGAGGCCAACTGCATACGTGTTAATGTAGAAGCCTATGGATAGACCCCTTCTTTGTCAACTACCTCGTTTCAAAAGATAGTTGACCATCCAATCGCCAATATAGCCTCTAATGACGATGTTCCTCTGTACCACAGCAGGAGCCTTCCATTGCCATCCTCGCCAACTTGGCACGACTCAACGGACGAGGTTTGGGCAGAAAATCGCGACCAAGGAGGTCGAAATGAGAAGCCGAGTCTTCCTCACCTTCGAGACCCCGTTTCGCAACTTTCGAGGTATACAGCATATTGAGCCAGTTGCCGAGACGATAACCCCCCTTCGCCACCTGCAGCTCGATAGTCCCGATAGCAGAGTTATAGTAAGTCGGATAGAGGTCCCCAGTCTGCAATGCGGCCTCGCCATCGGGCATGACCACGGAGCAGACAAAGGCATTGGCGTCGGTCGCCCACCGCGTAGCCGCAGCCACCGGGTCACTGATTGTATCACCCTTGATCCAGCTAGCGGCTTCGGATTTGTAGCCGCCGGAGGTAATCTCGCCGATGAGTGTGTTGGCCCAGCCCTGCGCGTCCGAGAGCGCGTAGCCGCCGATCAACTGCTCCGGCATGTACGTATCCCAGTCGGAATGCAGATTGTCGCTGTATCCATTGAAGGTGACGTTGATCTCGTTGCCGCCCACCTTGTATGCCTCGTCATGCAGCGGCTGCGTGACATCGCCGAGCAAGTGGACCAGGAACTTGAGTGCCTCGGCGACATTGGCGCTGGACAGTCGGCCGTCGCCGGCACGCTGCGTGTAGTTGGCGATGGCGGATATCGAGCAGCCTGAACTGCCGCAGTCCCGGTCATAGTCCACATTGCAGCTGGAGGGTGGGTTGTCCTCGGCATCGATGAAGTGGAACGACGAAGACCATTTGCCGGCCGACGTGGCACGGTATGAATCGGCCCACGAGGCAATGTTCGCGAGGTAGGAGCTGGAGGTATCGTTGAGGACGCCTTGGGCCCTGGAAGGATTTGTTAGTATGGCATATATAAGGTAGATCAGGAGTATCTAAGAGTACTTACCATGCTGCGGTGCTGGAAGAAACATAATGTTGGGCGACATACGCAACGGTGGCATGGCCCAATGAACCCCAGGCCTGCACCCCATTCACAGCCCCAGAGAGAATGAGAGCAGCTTTGAAAAGCGATGTCATGGTCAGACAAGCTTTTACGATGTTTGTTAGACGTTATAAAAAAAAATTGAATGGGGTTTTGGGTCAGCTGGGTCGATCGTCCCCCGCTTTATATCGTCGGTCTTATCTCATCGGATTCTAGTTTCAGCGGACGATCGCTGTAACCCTAAGTATCCTCTAAACAGGGACTTTTCCGAAGATCTCACGGCACATGCTGTTTCTTGGGATCGTGATAGGAGTCCGGATCTCCGCATGTTAACGCCACCGGCGGTTAAACCAGCTTTATTGGTGAAGCAATGCAAGACTAAAAACGCTTGATTTCTCCTGAGACACAATGTTCCCCTTCATCTCAGCGGCACGGAAACTCTTTGAACAAGGGTACTGATAATAGTAGGAATACGCTAATACTCGTGGTATCTCTATCGTGTGACTCGTCATTCTGTGTCGGGGAATTTATCCACCCCCGATTGTTCGCCGACGGAGACCGACGGCGACAACCCAGTGAGAATATCTCATATAATATTTATTATTCACAAAAAAAAATTCATTAATGCCGGGAATCAAGAACTCTTGCAGACCAAAATGCATATCTTGCCGCAGTAAGCCCCCGCAGTCTCTTCCCATAAATCAACAACATTCCGCTCAAGAATATCAGAAGGGCCGTAATAAGAGCCAGGGTTAAAAAGACGTTAGCAACCCCCGCTGCATTGATCCACGGCGTCAATGCAAAGATGAAGATTGTTGCAAATACATTTCTGGTAAAAACGATTCCAACCATAGCATCCGCGATAATCTAACAGAAAGAAGAAGCCCATTAGTTTGCTGGTCAGGTTCGTAATAACTCATCAACGTACATTGGCGTAAGCATCAGTGGTATATGCCAGGACCACACTCGATGCAGGAGTCATGCCAAAGGTATATATCCCCAATCCGACGGCAAGCATAGGCCAGGGTTTTCCTTGGCCCAGGCCATAACCGAAAATCAGCAGACCGATCGGCATAAAGATCCCAAACCCCAGTAGTAGCCAGATTCGCATCTCAGGCTCATAGACGCCTCGGTTTCTCTTGGCGAGCCAAACCGAAGTCCTGTCACTGAAGAAGCCACTCAACACTGCACCTAAGCATGAGCCAGTGAAACCAGGAATACCTGATATGAGGCCAATCTGGTCAGCGGTGAAATTGTATGGTGCAGTAACCATCGTCGAGCCAATAACTGTCACGCTAATCTGATAGCACGCAGTTATCATTCCATAAAAACAAGCCGTATACATAATCGCTGGAACCGTAGTCATCATGACGAACGGCTGGAACACGTGGTGGAAAAGGGCAGTGTTGGACTCTGGTGAACTGCACCAGAGTTTGAGTCGTTGAATGTATGTCTTTCGTGGTGGATGTACCAGGTCGTCTTCTGTAAGAGCATGGGGTAACTTGCCCCTATTGCCGGGGCTATTCGATAGCACTTTCAACTGATGCATATCGCTATTCTTGGGATCAGAGGTATCCAGTGGTGTGCCATCGATTATTCGCGTGAACTTGGTTTCCTCATATAGGAAAAAAAACAACACGAAACACACCCCAAGAAGAATCGTCACCCAAATCCAAACCCAGCGCCAGCCTTGACCCGTCGTGATATACCCTGCTGCAGTGGGGGCCAGTGAGTTTGCACTCGCCACAATCCATGCATACATTGATGTCGTGCGTCCCCTTTGGTGGACAAAGAACATATCGGCGATTGTCATTTGCACAATAGCTTCTGCCAGCGCTCCAAGACCGCAGTTGAATGCATTAATGAGCATCAGGTCAGGGACTGTTTGGATTTTAGAAGCCCATACCCCCACTCCGAGCTGCAAAATCGTGCTGAGGATGTAGATGGGTCGGCGGCCATATCTTTGCGCCACGGGCATTAGGAAGATGGCGCCAACACAAAGTGCGGCTGATCCCACTGCATAGCTGTTGGTGAGAGTCTCGTAGCTGAAGCCCAACTCCACATGCATCGGCTCCCATGTTGGTGTCGATACACCTATTCTGGAGAAGGAAAAGTGGTGAGCATCAGTCTGTTATTGCCGGTAGATTCCACCCCCAGTCCTATCTGTCGGTCATAGAAGGGTAGGTTGACTTACAATCCATACACTAGTAAGGTATAAAGTAGTGCAAGTGTGAAATTCAACCCCTTTTCCCAGGTCTTCCAGTTCTGCAATTAGTATTGTTAGTGGTGGGGATCAGGATAGAGAAATAATAGCATGAATGGATTGGCCATACTAAGGGATCGTTTGGATCATCTGTCGGAGTAGGTTGAAGGATGATGGATTCATTACCAATCCCATCATGCTTAGAAACTAAGTACAGGGAGTGAGCATCGAAAGAAAGCTGTCAGGAGCGTTTGGTGATGGCCAACCTTGTAGTATTATGGTGCCGGGGGGGTCCTGATGTACGTCCATGGCTAGTAAGCCCTAATCCACTTCAAAGAAGGGTGGGTTCAGCAGAAAGAGAAGCCCTCCAGGAGAGGAATCCTGGGCTTTATGATCCCCCACCTTTCACTAGTTTACCCCGGACTGATATGCAAGTTGATAGGAGTCGGGAGGGCCGACAAGGTTCGAGATGGCTTGTCGTGTATCTTTGGCTATAAGGATAATAGCTTCCTAAAACCTACTTGAAAAATTTCGTGTGCTTCTAGATATAATCACAAAGATAGATTTAATACTACAGTAGAGTTTCTCCTATTTTTAAAGACTTAATAAATCATAAATTAGTGAGCAATATCCCCCACCTTTTGCTAGCTTACCCCAGATCCTAAGTAGGAGTCGGTAAGGCCGACAAAGTCTAAGATAGCTTGTCGTATACTCCGAATCCTTCGTTCTTAGCCTCAAGGACGATGACTTCTTTGAACCTACCTCGTATTATTGACAGGGAGTTAATTCTACGGCAGAAACTCTCATATACACCATCCTACCTTCAAACCACGTCTTCAACTCTCCCTGGCCCAGATCGCGGTCCACGGCAATGAAGTTAGCCATTTTACCAACCTCGATGCTACCAGTTCTCCGCTGGGCGCCCACAGCTTCGGCTCCACTCAAAATAATCACTCGACACAGAATCTCCCCGCCTCGCTGACGCTTGGTTTGCCCTTCTTTCAGCGGCACGAACTTCCCCCGGGGGAATGTTCCAACCTTTCCACTATCGCAGATAGTGCATCGAAGAGACTTGGGTTCAGAGTCAAGATTCAGTCTGAACCAATGGTCATGTGAGTCCCGTTTGCCAGGAACTCATCAAACTTCCCGTTGAACAGGTGCGGTAACTCAGTGACCACATCATGGTGGAAGATGGCCGGAGACATTTGCGCGGTGATGTATTTATTCAAATGAAGAACAGTTAGTTCCGAAGGTGATAAGGGGGGAGATAATCATTGGAATGTTTACCCGGGCGAACGGCACTGGTATGCGCCAGCTCATGGCGCGGACCCGATGAATTGAGCTCCCTGACTTTGGCAAAAACGTCGATAGCATGGCGCGTTCGAGCTCCAATCTCTGGGCCCGTTGTTTTTCGAGGAAGGAAAGAATAATGGAGCAGCCGCTGCTAACACCTCCTCCTCCTCCGCGCCATCAGCGAAGCAACTTGACGAGCTACCTGTATTGAACGCGGTAGTTCACGGAACTCTCCGTCTCCACTCCGCTATACCCGGTCAAGAACCAAGAGTAACCCCCCAGAAAGGATGCTCTCTGGGCCCGGAAGGCACATACTAAAATATCCCAGGGGGTGTCCCACTGGAATTTCTAAAATATATTAGAATTCGATATAAAAATGAAAGAATGACTCTGTTTCCCCCCTCCTGTCGAACAGTGGGCCCAGTGCTAAAAAAATGTATGATAGCCAACGATAGGCAGAGAATCCACCCACAGGATGCTTCTGAGAAACGCCCTCTTCACAACCCAACGAATGACTTTTCTCCGCGAACATTCAGCTCCCCCCTGCCCCACCAAGACTAGTCCAGGGTCGTCCCGAGCTTATCAGGCTAGTACACTGTCAGACTGTCGACTCCTGCACGAGCGGACACTCCGGACAAGATAGCTCTGTGATTGGGCCCGCCTACAACATCCATACACACCAGCAACGCCACAAAATGTTGTCGCACCAGTGAGGCTGAACACAACGCGAGAGGGGTGAAGCTGAGAAGAAATTCGCTGGCGTTTGTTGAATATATAAAACCAAAGAGGCCCATCCATGCTCCAAACCCACAGCGTGCTCTCTCTTCCAGCTTTCCAACCATGGATTTGAACACCAAAGAAGCCATTCCCCACTCGGTGGAGGAGATCTGGCAGGCGACGATCAAGCGGTTCCAGGAACGGACGGGCCAGAGACTCGATGCGGTGAGCAAGTCGCCGGATGACCTGCGCCGTGCGCTGGATGCACACTGCGCATCACAAACCGACGCCGAGGACGTCGCAAAAGTCAAAGATGTCGGGTTGAAGATGATCAACTGTTTCCAGCTTCTGGGTGGGATTGCGGCACAGGGTGCGTCAATGGTAAGTCTGACAAGAGTCCAGTGAGGGGAATGCATGCTGAAAAAAAGGAAAAACGTGAGTATAGGTATTTGGACCAGCCGGGCTCTGTTTCAACGCCCTTTCATTCCTGCTCGATATCCCAAAGAAGGTGCATGAGTTCCATGGGGAGATCAATGCGATTTTCGCGGAGGTGGGTCCAGCTCTGGTTAATTTCCGGATCTACCAGCGCATGGAACAAGTGAGCGAGGTGGATGAAGCGCTCCGGATATCCATCTACAATGTGATGATGAGTTTCATCGACTTGTGTGCGAAGTGTATCAATATTCATTTCGAGGGGCGGTGGAAGTCGATCAGGCGGCATGCCAAGCGGCTGCTCCTGGACGACCAGTCGGTCAAGGGAGAGCTGGACAACTTCAAACGCCTCACTCAGGACCAGCAGAATCTGCAGGCAACCCTTACGCTTGAAGTGGCGATTGGGACGGGCCAGGACGTCAAGTTCGTGGCGAGCACGGTCATGGCGACCAAGACTGATGTTTCGGGTCTGGTGGACGCGGAGCGGAAGCGTGGGTTGGATGAAAACCGACGGAAGGAACTGGACGGTATAAAGAAAAAGTTAGGGGTGAAAAGCGATACCATGTCGAATATCAATGGGAGTCGGGAAAAGATGTGGCAGAACCTGATGAAGGGGAGTGTGCAGTGGCTGAATGATGTGGAGGGATATTCGCAATGGATCGATCCAGCTGGTGTCGCCAATGACCCCTTACTGTTGCTGACAGGCGCCGCTGGGACAGGAAAATCGTATTTGATCTCGGCGATTGCGAAGAACATCGAGAGCTACAGCCCAACTGCCTCCGCCGAGCGCAATCTACTAGGCTATTACTCTTTCTCGTCGATCGGCGGGAAAAGCGACAGCGACAAATCGAGTCCGGAGACCGCCATCAAATATATCTGTGCGCAGTTGGCAGAGCAGGATACTGTGTATGCGAAGCATATTGCGGGCGTTTGCGGCGACTCGAAGAAAAACGAGAAGTATTTCAAGGATCTTGACTGCATGACGTTGTGGAATGAGTTGTTGGTTGGCGCGCCGGCCAAGAACACTCGGCATTATATCCTACTGGACTCGCTCAACACACTCTCTCCGGAAGAATGTGAAACTCTCATCGCAGCACTCAAGTCGAAGTTCGAGGATGAAAAGAGCGGCCGGGTTCGGATTCTTCTGAGTGGACAGGACAAGGCCTTTGAAGGAGGTGAGATCGATGTGGACTCGATGCCTACCATTGACATTGCGAACGAAAACGGCCCCGACATCAGCGCATTCATCGAGAAGAGCATGGAGGACGCAAGCCTACTTCAAGACAAAGATGACAACACAGAGCACATCCGAAACACGGTGCAGGAGAAGCTTCTAGACCGGTCGAATGGCAGTTACTTGAACGTGCGGACGGACATCGGGAAAATCGAGGAAATCATCAACTCCAACGGGTCCGAGGAAGATCTGAATAAAATGTTGCAGGAATCGAGTCGAGACTTGGAGCTTATGGTTAGATCCGACATTGCAACATTGGAAGCAGTCCTCAAGCCGAATGAGATTGACGAAGTCAATGAGCTGCTGGTCTGGACTGTAGTGGGCGTTGGGAGCTTTAACTTGGACGAGCTGGCAGCTGCGCTCTTCCTCCGCTTCCAGACGGTTTCCCTCCAGCCACTGAAGCAGAAGGTTGTTGGGAAGTATTCCAGGATCTTCTCCCTGACCCAAGACGCATATGTCGAGCCGAAGGAGAATGTGGAGAAGTGCGTTATCACCGAGAGAGACTCGCCCCGGCAGTCGGGAGACCGTAAGATCTCAGCGACCATCACCATCACCAACGCCGATGTGGAAAAGGTGCAGCGTTTCCTGTGGGATCTGAACCAACACGCCCATTTCGGCGGGTTTTCGTTTGAGCACGATGGCACAGGCACTGTTGAGACAGGTCGGAAGAAGATCCGCTTAAATGAAGTGGATGCACACCTCGACATTGTGAAACGGGCATTTGAGTTCCTCAATGACAATGAAAAAGATGATAGAGGGAAGTCACTAGGGAATTATCTGATGGGATTCCTGGTCAATCACCTTCAGCCATTGTATGAGGCTCGGGGCCTAGACGCGCTGCCTGACGCAGAAAAGGGATACATCGGGTATCATATCTACGAGATGTTCAACAGCGGAGGTTTGATTGAGAAAAATTGGGACTTCTGTCACTGGGTTGGTTGGCCTAACTCGTCTAGCGATATGACCGTGTTTTGGAACTGGCTGGATGATCCCGTCGCAACGAGACGCCTGGGAAGTCGGGATAAGGCGTGGCTGGCGGACCTCAAAAAGCAGACGGATCCCAATAGGGAACTCTTGATTGAGGTCACGACCATGGTTGCTCGCCGTTGGTTACAAGACACAGAGTGGGAGGTGACGAGGTTGATCAACTGGATTCGGGGGGTGCTTAGTCTGGTGAGTGGTCCACGAATCCTCTACTTTTGTTATCGCTGGGTTATTGACGTCTCGTTGTCCTGTGAGCAGAGCGCTGCGGAAGAATCGGAAGAAGGTGAATCTACTAATGAAACAGGGACACCCGATAACAAGGATGATACCGAAGCCGACGATGAGAACGAAGACGATGGATATATCGTGATCAAGCCCCAAGATTCAATTGTTGAGGAGCTCGTAAAGGCCGAAAAATGGTGCAAAGAACTTTTGAAAGTCACCGACCCAGATTCCGTTTGGTATCTCAGGCTAGGGCTGACCTACGCTGAGATGTGGGAGCATGCCCATGCCGTGGAGCAATATAAAAAGGTCAGTACTAGGTTCTAGCCGTCTTCTATCGATTTTTCTCTGACCATGATGACAGGCTGCGAATATTCTCCAGGCCCAGGACCCGGTTGATAAGGACAAACTGCGAGAGGTCTACAAAAGTCTTGGAGATTGGTCAATCGCAGCAGAAGCACCATGGAACGTGGCAGCGGAGTATTATAAGCAGGCACAAGAGCAGGATCCTGCAAATGTGGAGATCCTTCATGCCATGCTGAAGCTATACGTCTCCAACAGACAGACGGAAGAGGCGCGAAATATTCTCCAGAGAGTGGCGACCGAAAAATCCCCAGACACTGAATCAACCCTGCTGGTACCTATGTTAAAGTGTGCTGGTACGAAAGGAGACGTGTTGGGTGTGTACAAGACGATCATTTCTCTGGGATCGTCGGCTCCCGAACTGTGGACAAAGCTCCAACAAGAAACAGAGGCAGCCATTGTGGCCGCTCGTGCCGAGGACAATAATGTTGACCTTGCAACTATGCTCCTGCACATGGGCAGTGCCACTTATTATCTCAGCGAGGAGTCTACGGACGACATCACCCGAGCAGTTGGATATTGGCAAGAATGTCTATCCACTCTCCGCGATAAGGTCGGATCAGACGATCGTGACGGCGTCGATTATGTTGAACAGAGCACCCTCGGATACATGAGCAAGGTTTACTTGGAGCGAGCGATTCCCGAGCAGACGGGGCAACCAGGTGAGGCCGCGGCAACATTAATGGAGCTGCTCAACAGCAGTAAGACATATTCGAACATAAAATACACACTCGCATCATACCACACTCTCCGAGGAAACCGTGGCGAGGCTCGAAACCAACTTCGAGATGAGATGGTGGACGCGTTCAATATCCTCATGGACGATGACATTGCCAACGACTGGGAGGGATATCAAACGCTTCGCCACATCCTCAACCATAGCGGGGACTATGAGGGGGCGATGAGGGCAGACCAGATGCTCTCAGCGTGGTCATTTGATGAAACCGTCCTCAAGGCTCTGGTGGCATCTGAGGACGGCTCCTTGAATGAGGCTGCCACGGGGCTAGTCGAGTTCTATCAGTCCGAATGCCTCACTGAGCAGGACCAGCGAGGCAACTTTCAAAAGATTTTGAGTGAAGCCGAACAACGATCCGCGGACGAGGACGAGGATAAGGCCTCGGCATACAAAGCTATCCACGAGCTCCTTACTCCGATCGGGGACATGCGGGACAACTACACATACTGTGATGGTTGTCTGCAGGATCAGAACTATACGACGAGCTTCTATGGCTGCAAGGTGTGCCATAATGTGGACCTGTGCGCCGAATGTTGGGAGAAACTGCGAGGGGGCGACAGGGGCATCGTGCCTCAGTGTAGCGCATGGCATGAGTGGTGGGAAGCGCCGGCATGTACGACAGAGCAGTTCATCCGGGCATGCCGGGGAATGATCCAGGCGAAGGACAGCGAGATGATGACCGTCTCCAAATGGCTGGGAGGTTTGTGTGACGAATGGGGGTTGTCCAAGACCCAGTGGAATTTCGAGTGAAAAATGGCCACCGACATTATCCAGTTGGCCTGCTGGCCCAATGGCAAGGCGCTTGACTACGAATCAAGAGATTGCAGGTTCGATCCCTGCGTAGGTCATTTCTTTTTTTTTTTCGTCTTACTTTTTTGTTTGTCTTCTTCTATCTCAAACAGATCAAGTTTAATAAATTTAGTATTTTTGGTGCTATTATGTTTATAAGGAGGGAATAAGTATATCAAACATTAGGTAGTATTCAAATACTCAATAAACAGATCGACATCCCCACATAAACGTATAAATAGAAATAAATATATAGATAGATAGCTCCAACAACCAACCAACGAACAAAACCAAGCCAACAAACAAACAACAATAACAATAACAATAAACATTAGAAAATCAATATGTCAAACTAACCACCCTAACCCCCTCCACCAGCCCCTCCGGATACCTCCCAACCACCTCCTCAAACACCCACCCTCCCACATCGCCCCTAGAAATCGTATACCCAACAGCGGGCACATCCTCACTCCCCGCCCTCACACTCTCCACCCCCAAGACCTTCCCATCAGTCAAAAGGCTCGGACGCACCACGACCGCCCCCTTAATCACCCTCTGCGCCTCATTCTCGACCGCCATCTCCGCCTTCACCACCCCCTCCATATTCCGCTTGTCGACGTGCGGCGCCGCCAGCAACCACCGGTACAGCGGGATCATGGCCAGCGGGATATCGCGCTTGGCGTGGTCGAGGCCCGTGGTGCTGATGACGGCGAGGTAGGGTTTCCTAGCCGCAGGGGATTGCGTATGGATGTGGCGCAGGGCGGAGAGGATGGTGGAGACGCCGTCGGTGCAGATGGAGGGGTTGTCGAGGACGGCGCCGGAGAGGGTGATGCTGGGGGTGCCGCCGAGGCCGCTGATGATGAGGTCGGGGAGGATGGGGTCTTCGTCGGGGTTGGTGGAGGGGGAGAGCGGAGTGGTGTCCGGGGTGGTGGCGGTGGTGGTGGTTAGGGTTTGTTGCACGGCGGAGAGGTCGGTGACGTCGCCTTGGATGATGGTGAGGAGGGAGTCTTGGATGGAGGATGGGATGCCGTTTTGTTTGAGGAGGGTGCGTAGTTTTGAGGGGGTTCGGGCTACTGTTGTTTTTTTAAATGGTTTATTTGGTTAGTTTGTTGTTGTTGTTGTTTTTTTCTGTTGGTGGGGAGAGATGTTGGGTAGTATAGATAGAGATAGATAGAGGCAGGTATTCGTACAGGCTATACACATATATCCGTCCTGGAGGGAGCGGACTAGACAGGCTAGGGTGCAGCCTCCAGTGGCTCCGAAGAAGACGATCTTCATGTTGAGTGGGAGGGAAATAGAGGCAGGAAGTAAGTCAAGATTAAGTGTTGGTCTGGGTTAATGGAGTTGGGTTAACGGGGTTGGGAGAGTTTATTTATACCTTTCAGTCACGGGAGTAAGCATTCGTATATCAGGAATAAGGACTTATATCAGGATCAGATCACCGCAGGATCAGGATTTATATTAGCTACCAAGCTAAGCCCCCCCCCCCTCGTTGAGCAATAGTATACATGTAAGTCATCCAATCTATTACCCCATTCTGGGATGGGAATCTATCATCTATCCAATCTATATACCAAGCACAGCACAACACAACACAACACCAAACACCGTAGATGCACAGAGCGGAGAAGAACAAACAATATGTAAAAAAAAAAGCAGCAAGGAAATATAACAACCCTCCATCTGTCCTCACCTCCCCTCTAAA
>VCAU01000041.1:172056-247154 GCA_015844325.1 Aspergillus nanangensis | reverse complement strand
GAAGAAGGTAGCGAATGAAGAAGCAGAATTTGGCTAACAGCAACATCAAAGATAAGGTTTTTATGAACAAGGGTAGACCTTGCGCACGAAGGTAAACCCTTCCTCTCACTTCGTTCGTTTCAGGGCACTTTTCCCTTTCTCTCACTATGTTTGTTTCAGGGCATTATTGTGTTTACTATCTTGTACTTCCTCATGGAATCTCAGAGCGCTTCACAATTCTTAAAAACTTTGCTTTGGAAGATTTGGCTTATACCAAATCACCACCATCATGAAGACCACTTCAGGCTCTCGTGAGACTACTCCAAAATCTCACCCAACTCACGGGGTTTATCTCTCGAACGAATCCATCATCCATATAATCGATGACTTGATTCCTGAATGCAACATTTTGGCGATTCATCCTCTAGAGCATGGCAAGTCATTCAACAATCGCATCTATTTTGTGGAGATATATGTTCCTGAAAACTTGATTATACACGGCCTAAGCAATGGAGCTGTCAATAATTTGGTTTTAAAATTGAACGGAAAGTTCTTTGATGAGACAAAGAGCAAAAATGAAGTGTCTTGCTTCTCTCTTCTTGAATATTTCCTGCCCGAAATACCGGCGCCAAGGGTTCTTGCATGGTCGGATAGCAATCATTCTGTCGTCCACAAGTTGACATCGGCGGGGACCCCAACCAAAAAAGAGTTCGAGATTCATTCTGAAGCAAACGGACAACTTCAGGGTTCGATTCTCATGACTCGACTTCCTGGAGTCGCCTTATCGACATTGAATTTGGATACAGGAGCGCTTAAGGTCATCGGCGAGCAACTAGCGGACATAGCCTACCGCTGGAGGGAGTCACTCCCTACCTGGGCAAGCGCTGGAAACCTCGAATGTGGAATTCCCCAAGGAAAGAAAAAATATGCAAATTCATTACAAATTTCCAGTTTACGCATTACGTCTTCTTCAAATATGCCTGGCCTTGACGTCAAAGTTGTCCAGCCTATCATAAGCCAGCTCCAGTACTGGATGACCGAATGTATATCGTGATGATATCGTAATGACTTAACCCCAGGTCTAGTAGGTATACCCAAATGGTATCATGATGTCCTATGCGTAGGACTAGTAGGTGGAGGCAACAGAAAAGACAAGAAGTCAAATACAGTAAGAATTGGAGTAAGTTCTACTAAGGACTTGTACTTAGCAGTCTGGATGATCAGACTTGACGGGTTAAACTAGCAATGGATTCAAAAGTAGTATCTGGCTGACAACGGAGGGATTAGTACGAAGAATTATCTAGCTGATGGGGGCATGAGAGGGTTTACATATTCAACCGCCTTGGCTTTGGTAGTCTGGTAGTCTGGTAGTTCTGGGCGACTACCAGGCTATCGAGTAGTATTTTCTCTAGAGTCTAAGGCGCTAATGATGACACCCACTCTCATGGTGGAGAGTAGATTATTGGCCGCGTTGGAATGATTGTATACTTCACCGTGGAACATAGCAGTTGCATCCTTTCCAATGCCAGCGGTGATCATAGCTCTTCCACCAGGATGGGCCGCCATAAACTCAGTAACATCATGCACGGACCCCTCTATTACTACAAGACAAGCACCATTCTTGACCTCTTTGACCTATGTATCCCACTCAATCAAAGGGAGTTCGTTTAGTTTGGGGCCCCAGAGAAGCGTCGCACGTTTGTTGTCAAGATGCTTCTGGAGTTGCTGCAGACGTGATTTCTCAGTCTCATTGACTTGGGTTTGGTTAAGCTGGTATGCCCAGCCCAGCTGCTTCCATATCCATATACTCCACTTCGTAGGGTCATAGTCGTACCACTGAATCCCATTTCGGTAATCGTTGGGAAATTCGTGATGGAAATTATGGTATCCCTCACCGACAGTCAGAAGAGCAGTGAAAAGGTGATTGCGCGGGGAGTGGCGATCATCAAAAGGTTGCTCTCCCATATAATGTGCCAGCGAATTCGTACAGAACGTCATATGCCAACGGAAGACAATCCTGAGGCAGGACGCGTAGAGAATACCTCCCGGCAAATCATTCCAGCCCAAACTGGCTACCAGACTTGGAAATACAATGCCAGTCAGTAGGGAAATTGGAAGATAAATTCGTTGCTGCCAGATAACAACAGGGTCCTCGTTCAAGTCGGTGGCATTAATCTTTCCAACGCATTTACCGTCATATTTGAGAAACAGCCAGCCAATATGAGAATGAAAGAGACACTTGCGAGCATTGTACGGATCTAAATCGGTATCAATATAACGGTGATGCGCACGATGCTTATATGACCACCATTTAATAGACCATTGTAATGCGCCAGCGCCTAATGCAGCTAGGCATATTCTGAGTGGCAAACACGCACGGTACGACCGGTGAGACCACAGACGATGATAGCCTACATCGGGAGGCAAAAAGTCATTCCCTGTACATTCAGAATAATTGAACGATAGCTAGATATACATACCATCAGTGAGAGAGAGCGCGATGAAATAATCATATAGGCACATCCAAATCGCAGTTTTCAATTGGAGAGGTGTCTGGAAAGCACCAACGCACACAACAAGGGGGAGTCCAGTTAAGAAAATGATATTAACCCAATCGAACTCCTTGTATCGCAGATATACCCTCTCCGGGAGATAGGTGGCGAGGATCCTTTCGAAGCGGCAGAGGCCGATTTGGAATTTTTGTGTGCGCTGGGTCGCTTGAGGGCCTGACCTGGGGTGTGCCATGACTTGGTGATAAGCCTGCGGTCCTAATATCCTCTCAGTCGGTGTAATTTGAATAGTGCGATATCTGCGTAGGAGCCGGATAAAGCACCGAGTGGGTCGTCATGGTAGCTTTATGTGCGTCCCACCAAAAGGTTCTCCGTTATCCACTGTACCAAACTAACATGGAGTGCAACAAGTGCAACATGCGAGTCTATAGCGCGATTGAGCAAGGAAAGCTGGGCTGTCTTGCTGGAGGTAACAGCGACATGCTATTCGCATTGATGGCCATTGCTTGATAGCCCATTGGATGCAGTGGTCGTCCTCCTACATGCCAGGAGAGACCAGGGAGAGGCCAGGGGGAGACCAGGGGGAGACAAGGGGGGGGACCAGGGACGAGCCCGGGCAGATGGCTGGCCCACTGACTGCTTATATGCTTATATCATTGCGAACCAAATGACCGATAGCTCTTGGTAAGGTTGTCATTCATTTTTTCGATTTGTATATACCAGGAAAGCTAAAATTTCGCAGAAATCCACTTCATGGAGTATTCCAGCACATCAGCGTGGACTGAATAACTATAATTATGTCCGCTTTGATACAGTAATACCGTTGTCAAACGAAGCCCAGTATATACAAATAATTAAAATGTGAGAATATGATATGATATCCACCAGAAACTAGTCACACGGGTCATGAGATCCTATACCCCCTCCTATTCCTCCTTTGGCTCTTTTATTACCGAGGCGGCAATTTTCTCGGCCAGCATGTCTAAGGCGGTTGTTAGCATGTATTCTAAAGACGCTTGCAGTGCACCAAAAAGACCCACAAACAGTACTTTGCGGGTGCCCCGGGGGCAGCAAAGGGAAAGAACTGGCATCCACCACACGAAGTCCACTGACTCCATACACTTTGGCGTTGCGATCGATCACTGCCATTGGATCGCTCTGCCTGCCCATTTTACAGGTACACGATGGATGCCAGATTGGAACAACAGCTTCCCCATATATTAGACGATCGCATCATCGGAGTCATGGGTGTGCTCAGGGTAGGACATATTTCCGATAACCACTGATTGAAGAGGTTGGCTTTGCCATATCTCTTGCATCCGTCGATACAGTGCAACAGCGACTTCCACGTCGGTCTCGGTTGTCAGCCAGTTGGGATTCACTATTGGCCGATCGGTGTTGAAAAATGAATAGCTGGTAAGTGACCCTGATCAAAATGCAGTTAGTTATATGTTCTGGCAAGTGGCTTACCGATGAGTTTAACATAGGAGGTAAGTCTTACACAGATGGGAGAAAGTCGGGTGGTAGGGGTGCTTTGTTAACGTTCTCGCGTGGGAAGGCCCAGGGACTCGGCAGTGGTGCCAACCAATAAAGGATATTTGTTCCTGGACAAGAGGCCAAAGTCATACGTAAGTGACTGGTTCTCCAAACAAGCATGCGTCTTTATTGTTAATAAGATCGGAGCTGACATGCGTAGGCCAAACAAAGAAGCGATTTATGACTCTATAAGCGCGGTGTGATCGGTTCGGCGGTGGAAATTTGAGGATTGTACTAGGGATGGACAAAAGATTGATTGGGGCGTCATTTTCCCAGGAAGCTTCTGGCACTGGATTTGCAATGGCGGGGAAATGTTTGTGCCTCCCCCACGCCCATGTCGTCGCCGTGGTCTTTTATATTATCGTTTGGTGCGAGGTAGTTGAGAGTTGCGATATGGATAACCTTTCAGAAGCTAATATCACGTATTATCGCACGATTTGTACTATTTATACAGTAACATTCCAGCATATTCAACAAGGTTCATCAACAGCCAGGGTCTAGCAAATTCCCAGGCTGCAGCTGCATTACTTGAGCCACATCCATCCCCTCCCCTTTCAATCCATGACAACCCTTTCACTGCCAGAATGAATGCCTATAAGCCAGTAATCATCCTCTCGGAAACGTCCTTCACAGTCGACAGTACTGCACCCTCCGCCACAGGTCTCATGGGCGCAAACAACGTCCCAGGCGCTTGAAAATGTACGACAAACACCTAGAGGACCCGAGACAGGTAGTCTGAGGAATACAGTATGGATATATCTCTAAGTTATTTTGACCCGGGCGAATATATCGACCTTTCTCTCTTGTAGATACCCTGGGAAAAGTCCTGGAAGCGGTCATAGCTAAGTGCCTTATCTCATATGCAAGATGCGGCCAATCTTCTTATTGAGCGAGGTACTATGTCTATCTAATTTATGCCATGCAGGATATTCAGGTGCAGGATGGAAGATGGCTTTAGGTTGTTCGGATGAAGGGGGTGATAAAGGCCTTCAAGGACAAGGAGGCGGCGGGAGTGCTCAAACCCAACCAAACAACATAGAAAAAAAAACAGATATAATAAAACATACAACAGCAGAGATTCGCTGGTGGTCACCCACTGGCCTACCCTCCCCTTTAGCCAGTCTATCGCTTAGTCAATTTCCTTGCTAATCTGTTCAATGATTACATACGAAACAGGTGAGTAAAATAACAAATAAGAGGTAGGAAACGAGAAAATGGGGCGGCTAAGCGATGACTAATCTCTCTCTATGTCAACAACAAACTTCCTGTATTCAGACTACATAATAAGCTCAACTATAAGCAATCTATTATAAGAGCAAGAGCTACTGATGCATTTAGAAATAATTTCTCTGTTTTTTCTTTCCTCTTTCTTACCGCCACCTTCCCCCTTTCCCATCCTCTTCCTCTTCATGGTTGAAGTAGCTGAGATTTTTTACACATAGACAAAGCAAGTTTTGATAAGTGGTTGCACTAGCAGCAAGAGAGGAGAAGGTAGTGAACAATTTGACGGAATAGTGAAATTCATGAATGTGAAGGGAATGACTTTTCAACGGAGCAGATCCCCAAGACATGCTTTATCGGATGACATATCGGCCAAATCCGTCGCAATAGTAGAAATTTGGGTCGCAATTTGCTCCGCTTCTTCCCGTGTGAATACACTTGCATCATACATAATGGTCAATCGATGCGCATTATTCAGCGCTTTGGCGACTTCGGCCACCAGTGCATACGGCTGGAACATGCGGACCTGAGACTTTGCCATAATCAACCACCGGCTAGCGTCTTGGTTGGCGTTGATGGTGGTCGGTTCGAATGGTTGATAGAGGAAGAGACAATTGTTTTTTGCCGTTTGCCTAGATAATCCTGCAGCCACATAAATATCATTCAAGCCCACGTTACCATTCTCAGTGATTGCCCAGAATAGGTCCTGAGTAGCTTGCAGGTACTCCTGCAGGGGTTGCTGATGATTGATGGTGCAGCGAACCGGGAGAAAGTTCGCCAGGGTACCGTTAATCGTCTGCGGGTCTACCCCGTCTAGGTCGACATTACGGCCGCTGAGAAGATAGTCAAAGCTGATGTCCTTTTGATCGCTCGCTTGGGCCAGCCACAGTTGGTAAGCAGCTTGGAAGAGGATTGACACGGTCACACCCTGAACCCGAGCCACGGCTTCCAGATTTCTTGGGACCATCTGTCGAACGGACGCAGTCACTCTTGGATTCTGGGTTAGTGGCCAAGTGTAGGTCTTGTATTGCATGAGGTGTTTCCAAAATTGAAGAGATTTATCCTTGTCGGAGCGATAGACGTGATATGCCAAATCTTTGAACTCGCCGTGTACGGGGACATGTTTGCCTTCCACGATGGAGGCAAAGTGGTCGTCGAATATCCGCAGCAGGGTACCGTCGTATACAGCATGATTCATCTTAATGATAAGTTCCCAGGTGTCGTCCGGATGGAGAAGAATGGTGTACTTGATGAAGGCCTGTCCAAATGTAAAACGGTCTTCCCAGAATGCATCCATTATCGACGTTCGCTCTTCGTCGTTCGCACACGAGAAGATAGTGACATCCAACTTGAGAGATTTTAGTACGACACCTACCCATTCTGTCTCTGATGATCGCGTCCAGGATGTGCGCAGGATATGATTGACTTTAGTCAATTGCGTCGTATTCTCAATCCAGTTTCCATATTGTGTCTCCTTCGGCATGCGTCGGGCAGTCATGAGCACCCACATCTGTTCTGGACGATCTCCCTCCTCAAGAAATTGAACCTGGCCCGGAGGACACGGATATACTAGGACTTGTCAGTACTGGGGGGGGCATTCCGATCGAATTCGGAGTGATTCTGCTCACCGTATTCGACATCTTTCTCCATACTGAGGCCACTGTTCTTTACCGTGTGGATAACACTGGCAGGAGACCGGTAGGTTGGTGTCTCAGAGATACGCTTCTGCCGATCATCAATTCGCATGATCATCGCCAGTTGTTCCAAGACCGGAGTCTTCAGCATATCCTTGACGGTGAGTGTAAACCCAGCCTTTCTAGACAGACTCGTGACACTAATCGCCGCAATAGAGTCGCCGCCAAGAGATAAAAAGTGTGAGTTCTTGCCAATGTTATCCTGCGACAGTCCGAGTATTTGCGCCCAGAACTGCTGTAACCTGAACTCGTTCTCTGTGGTGACAGGAATGATTGTCTCCTGGGTACCGCTTCCCTCAAAGGCGTATTGGCTTAGTGTAAGGAGATCCAGCTGATCTACCCACCTGGCGAGAAGCTTTCTATCGGTCTTCCGTGAAGGCATTTTCGGGAAATCTCCAACTGGGATGATATACTTCGGCACCATATAATGGGCCAAAGTATTCAGGCTGGACAGAAGTTGCCGCGCAACCATCGTGTGGTCCTCAGCGCTGAGAATCTCGCAGGACCCGGGCTGGAACACACAAAAGGCAACCAACTGCTTGTTACCTTTGACCAAGACACCCTGCACGGCTGCTCCTTGGACGAGGCCGGTCGTCAATATGGCCTGCTCGATCTCAGCCAACTCGATGCGATGCCCATTGATTTTCACTTGGCTATCCTTTCGTCCCAGACACTCTAGCTCACCACCAGGAAGCCAGCGAGCAAGATCACCCGTGCGGTATAGCCGAGGGGTGTCTAGCACATCTTCTAAGAAGACGGCTCGGGACAGGTCCTCTCGATTGACGTATCCAGCGGTCACCTGAGGTCCTGCAACACAAAGCTCACCAACAGAGCCGTAAGGTACGAGAGTGGTGCTTTCGGGGTGAAGAACAAAGGCCATGACCGTAGGAAAAGGGGCACCGATATTTCCCGGTCGTCCGGTCGGGTCAACCTCCTTGGTGGTGATGACCATCGATGTCTCAGTGGGACCGTATACGTTCAGAATACGACGTCCGCTCCATCGTGTGATCACGTCTGGGGTCAGTGGCTCACCTCCAACTATTAAGGTGTCAAAAGACAGAACCTCCGCAGGATCGAGCAGCCTAGCCACAGTCGGAGTCAAGATGGCCTGATGTGCCGACATTTCCCTGATCACACCAGGCAAGTCGGACTGCATCTTGTCCGAAGGAGCCATGCATAATGTGCCACCCGTACTAAGTGTGTTGAAAATATCTTGGACCGAAGCGTCGAAGACGTAATTGGCGAACTGCACCGTTTTCCACTCACCGACATGCCGTCCTTCCGCCTCGACCATGCTGGTGACGGCCGCCGCCGCTGCCTGGTGAGGCACTTTGACACCCTTCGGCATGCCTGTACTTCCTGAGGTGTAGATAATGTAGGCGATGCAGTCGGGAGAAATGTGCACATCCGGTGTAACATCGGACAGATGAACGATGTCGGGGTCGTCCACACAGATGGCCTTGAAATCAGGGCTTCCCTGTATCATGTCCATATATGTTCTATGAATAATAGCAAATTTGGCACCTACGTCACTGACAATGAACGCATTGCGATCGACAGGGTTGTCGGGGCTGAGCGGCACATATGCAGCACCAGCCTTCATCACTCCCAGAATGGCGACAATCATGTCCACCGACTTGTCTAGCATGAGAGGAACTGCATCACCAACCTGCACACCGGCACGGGCCAAGAAGTTGGCAAGTCGAGATGCACGAGAATCCAGCTGAGCGTAGGATATGTGTTCCCTTGCGTCCCAGTTGATGGCCACGACGCTGGCTTGTTCGCGAGCAAAGCCCTCAAAACATGAATGGAGGGTGGACGGAGCAGGCAAATGGAGGGTGTCCCGGTTGGAAAGGGTGTTGTAAAGAAACTGCTTCTCCCGTTCGCCCATGATAGTTAGCTCTGCAACCTTCACCGTCGGATCATTCACAAATTGTCTGACCACGCTGGCATACGCGTCGACAAGGAACTCAACACGACGTGGTTCCATCTGAGACGACAGTTTCAGGAGCAGCTCGTTGTCTATCTCTTCTATCTCCAGAGTGGTATATTCGGAGTGCCACATCGGTCGTTCCCCGTGTCGGCGGAAGATCTGAGCCACTTCCTCTCTATCTTGATCCTTGACCAATATGTTCACGAGTGTATCAAAGTGATCCGCACCCAATCCTGCAGCATCAAGTGCATTTCGGATGCCATGTTGGCATGTTTTCAACACCTGAAGGAGTCCAACGCGTACAGAGTTGGCCAAGTCGAGCAGAGTGGTCCCTGGAGAGATGGTGACCCTTTGAGGAACGGAGGTCAGCGTCGGACCATCCATTCGGTCAACGCCTGTCACCGGGACATCCCGGCCAGAGAGTGTCGTTATGAAACCCACGTCGGATTGACGGGCATGATGCGAGAGAATCACAGCCCATGCAGCATAGAGTACGGGCCCAGCGGACAGACCATACTCTTTCATCTGACGCTCACGATTCCAGGGGATGCGCATTTGGACGGCCGTTGTTTGGGGAACAGGGACTGTATTGAGGACCGTAGGTTCACTGTCTTTAAGATAATTGCCCCAGAAAGTATCATAGTCCGCCTTTGGTGTGGTCATCAAATACCCGACAAATTCCTTGAAAGAGGGCCTCGGGTTCAGTGACTTTCCAAGGTAGACACGAGCCGCATCCTCATACAAAAACCGATGAGACCAGAAATCAAACAAGGCGTGATGGGTGGTGACCACCAGTTGTTGACCTTGAATCACCGCGGCCCGAATTAGAGGACCGGCAAGAGAGAAGGTCCGTTGCTTGTAATCAGCCAAATAATCCTCGAGACTGCAGGAGATATCGGCCCAACTAAGCTTGAAATCTTTGCGCACCACCTGCATTAATCCTCGGCCATGTGGAACAAAGGCAGTTCGCAGGATATCGCTGTGTTCAAAGGCGGTTTCGAAGCTCGAATGCAGCCTGGCCAAGTTAAGTTCCCTGATATCCCACACGCGTTGGTATGTGTACATGCCATGAGACTCCTGAATGGATGTCAGAAGACCTTCCTGTAAGGGAGTCGCGGGATAGGCGTCCATGATCCCCCCGTCCTGCTGTAGTTCTTGGCGAAGATTGCTGTCAGACAGGAGGGCGAAGTGCTCCAGGTTATGGCTTGTGCTTGAGATCGGCTGAGCGTGAGTGGCTACATCTTTGAGTAAGCTGCCCCCGAGGAGATGGCCGAGATCGATAGAAAGACTGAGCTTGCGCAGTTCATTGATAGCTTTTATCCCTTCTATGGATGTCCCTCCGAGTGCCAGGAAGGATGTGCTACGACCGATGGCACTCACGGGCAAGGAGAGAACGTCTGCCCATACTTTGGAAATTTGCAGCTCGACAGCATCTGTGAGGGCTTCTGAATGGGACGACACCGTCGCTACAACCAATGCCTCCCATCCGGTATCCAGAGCTTGGGAGCGAATGGTCCGGACGTCTACTTTGCCATTCGGACTTGTCGGTAGAGCAAGCATTTCCATCCAAAGAGATGGGACCATGTACGCAGGGAGCTTCTCATCAGCGTATGCTCGAAGGGAAGTGACGAGGTCAAGCCATGACTGTCCTGGAAATGGCACAATAGCAGCAATAAGGGTGGATTTGTTGCGCATCTCGACGGCGACAACGGCGCATTGAGCAATGCCAGGGTGCTGGGAAAGATTTCGGTCAATCTCGGCGGGATTGACTTTCTGCCCATTGATCTTCGCCTGGAAGTCTAGGCGTCCCAAGATCTCAACGCCGTCAGCGTGCATTCGAGCCATGTCCCGGGTGCGATACATCCTGCCCGCACCAAATGGATTTGGTACAAATACATCCCCAGTGGTTCCTGTGGAGTCGGCCTCAGAGGAGAGATATCCCGACGCCAGCTGAGGTCCTGCAAGACAAAGCTCCCCAGCTACTCCCATCGGAGTCAGCTCTATTGTGCCCGGCTTCAGAATATATACTTGCGTGGTGTCTGTGGGACGCCCGACAATGCCAGGATTGCTGGTTGCATAGAGACGGGATCCAAAGTTCAGCTGGGCGCATTCACTCAGCCCAAACGTGTTGCGTAGATGGACATGTTCGGCCCAATTAATGACCGTCTCCCGGGTGATCTTCTCTCCAACCAAGGTCACCTGTTTCAATGAGGGGACTTCATCTGGCCGGAGAACCGACAAAGCTGACGGGGTGATCCCCAGTGCCTCGACCTGCATGGTCTGCACCGTCTCCGCCAGTTGCGTGGTGAGCCGCTGTTTGCTGGCAAGCAGCAGAGTTCCACCGTGGACGAGCGTAGACATCATAGTCCTCTGCGCCGCAGAGAACGTGGGGTTGTAAGAGAGAAGCCACCGTTGATATCCATTCAACGCATGGTACGCCATTCCATTGGTGGCTGCTCCATGGGTGATGACTGCACCCTTTGGGGATCCCGTAGAGCCTGATGTGAAGACCACATAGCATCGCTCCTCAGGCTTGATTGCCAAGTTGAGGTTCGACGACGAAAATGAATTCACCGCGTTGTCAGCACCACCTTCCAGCACTACAGCCCCCGGATAATGGGAAGAGTAAGCATCAGTGGTTAGAACAAGGTCTGCTCCGCACGTTCTGACAATAAGCTGATTCCGCTCCACGGGCCCATCGGGATCCAGAATGGTGTATGCAGCTCCTGCCTTGAGAGTAGCCAGAAGGGTGACAATGAGAGACACGGATCGATCGATGCAGATAGGGATGACCCGGCCCTTTACTTCATACGCCGCCAGCGCACGAGCGGCGCGATTGGCACGTGCATTGAGAACAACATAAGTCAGCGGAAGGTCGTCTTCAAACTGTACGGCTACAGCGTCTGGACTCCTGATCACTTGCTCCTCGAACAGGGTAGGAATCGTGGAGTGTTGATCCTGTTGGGACAGTGACTGCGCCATGTGAACTTGGTTCAGTTTTTCGTCACGAGACTGAAGGTCCAGCTTCTCGAGAAGAGTATGCGGCAGGTAGAACTGATCCAGAGCGCTGCGTAGTGCATGGGAGAAGTGTTCGAGCAGCAGCTGAGCATCCGTGGAACTCGTCAAAGTCGAGTGGCAGATGGTCAATGTCGCTGGACTGGTCCCATTGATGAAGAGTGCCAAGGGGAACGAAGGCATTTGACCAGCCATGGTGGGACCGCTGCCATCTGGAGAGTAGCGAAGGACGGATTCCACCTGACACGGTAGATACTGAGTGATCTGGCCATACCCCAGAAAGGCATGAGTCGAGGCCGATTCATGGAATTTGTTGATCCTGTCAGACACATCCCTAAAGACCTCTTCCCCATCGATAGCCACCCTCACGGGGTATGTATTGTCCAGGAATCCGACGCATGAAGAAGCGTCGGGAAAACTGGCGTCGCGTTCCACTGCTGCATAGAGGACGTCATTAGATCCGGAATGGCAGTGGAGCACACACGCCCACAGGGTTTCGTAAATGAGTTTCCGTGGCAGGCCGGAAGCATGCTCAAGACGTGCGAGGCCCGGGTGGGAGGTCTCGTCGAGATGGAGGCTCAGGGCTCGACGCTCTTGGGGATTGCTTCCGTCTGGGACCCAGGTATTCCATGGCAGCGCTCGAAGGGGAAATGCTCCGCTTAGTTGACCTTTCCAAAAGTCGGCACTCACCGAAACATTCTTTGTATAGGCCAGGAACCGATGGTACGAGGCCAACGGCGTGTGCTCAGGCACGGGCAGGTCGAAATAGAGGCGGACAAAGTTTCTCTTGATAGTCTCCAAGGAGGTGCCGTCGACCAAGGCTCGTCGGACACGTATGGTGAGACGAAGCCCACCACTACTGGTATCCCTCTTAACAATCAACTGGGCCACCTGGTCGTCGCTGGGAGCTTCTGTCTGACAGGAATTAGACGAGGATGCCGGGCTAGGCTCGTCAACATCCCATTGGTAATCTGTCGTTTGGCATACTATGCGCTGGAAGACCTGGCCTGATACCGGATCCGTGCGAAGGACAGTGCGCAGGCAGCAATCTGCCCAGGACTGTCAGTCGGGAACTTCGGGATAGCGATAGAGTTGGCGAACTCACGAAGGGAGCATAAATACTTCCAGATAGGCCGGATGCGACTCGCGTCTGGGGCGGACTGACGAGGAAGAATCAAGCTGATACGACACCATGATGATTGATCCAGCTCCAGGATCTCACGCTGCGCTGGAGTGACGGGCCATTCCTCATCTGGTTCATATCCCTCCACGGAAGACTCTACGCCATTCAATAGCTTTTCATTCAACACTTCTGCATGGGAAAAAGGATCGTCGGACCGCAGGTCGACAAGCTGTGGGTGATGCACGAGGCTCATAATGCTGAAAAGATGTACACGTAGTACGCCGGAAACAGGCGCAGAGAGGACTTTTTCAGGGATATTGATATGAAAATGCGAACAGTATATCAGACGGGGGCGTGCACTGGCAAGAGAAAGAAAGTCTACACTGGCTCTTCAAATGACTCCGACTGGCGGGACAGGTGTAAGACTTCCGCAGATACGAAGTTGAACTGTATTGATGATGTGAAAGAACCGACATCATATCGACATCTTCAGCATCTTTATATACCTGTCCGTCGTCCTGGGCGCCGCCTAATCGCTTCGCGCCGGAATTCAACCTGGCCAAGGACTGCTCACATCTTGGACTTCGTGTCCCCTCGGGAAGACAGGGCCTGGACACATTTCCGGTCTATCTAAGGCCGTGACTGGCATCTTTCCAAGGTGTAGTCGTAGCGCTGGCGTCAACCAATTTTCCGGAAGGATCGCTAGCACTTGACGTGAGCATTTCCGGCGCACACGTTGAGTACTTTTTGGTCCGGACAGGCACCACAGCGCCAGTTGTGAGATAGGATTCACACAATTCTCTTGCACCGTTCGAATACGAGCCCCGGTCCCTGTGCGTCAACCTAGTTCTGGGACTTGGGGGTAGGTCATGCAGAATCTGCAGCATCTACATGGACTAAGTTGATATGTTTCTGCTTTTTTTGGCGCCCGTGTAGTTCTATCAATCCCAATAGCTGTCCTTGTCCTTCCCACATGGCCGACGAAGCAATCTCAGCATCTACAGAACCTGCTGTTTACGAAGGAGCATGCGTGGCACAGTGCTAGGAGGCCTAGTCATGCAGGGGCATACTTGAGATACGCTGCAGTTGGCCTAGGCAAGACAACGCCAAGACTGGCAAAGCATACTACCTAGGTAGTTAAACAGTGCTCCACGCGGGGACACTTCTGGCCTAGCTCTGCCAAGCTAAGCTTGTTCTGTCTTGCATTCTCATTTACTTAAGTGGCGGGTGGCTTGTCGATTCTTTCCTATTCCAACCTTGCCACAGGCCTGCTGCCCCGAAGATCAGCTCGGAGAATGGCGTGATCTGCAAGTAATCCCGATCCACCCTATACGATGTTGCATCGCTCCCTATTGTTCACTTCCGGCAGATCTTGATAGTGCCAGGGGCCTGATGTCCGAACCGGAATCCTCACACCACAATCGGAAATGACCCTATCACAGGCTCGACATTTCCGTCATCACTTCTGTACAGAATGCCCAAGAGGACATCCATTCGTATCGATCCTTCTATATATCAGCAGGCTGATCGCTTGAATGAGACAGTTTCAGCATCATCATTACCACTAGGACCCGTCCAAAGAAATTCCTTCTGTTCCAATCGATACATCCCTCACCTCAGTAGATTGCTTTTCCTTGCAATATCCTTCCACTATGACGACCTGGGAGAACCGTGACGTGACCGAGAATCATCTCGTACCTTATGTGGACTCGTCCACCGCCCCCGAGGATGTCTGCACCGCCCTCCGAACGCTGCCCTTTGAGCGCAACATTTTCAAGGTGAGCCAATGTCGACCGCTGATATCAAAGTTCACCTCACCAGGCTGACCTTACGGACAGCTGTTGGCCAATGCTCCCACTTTCTTCCCTACCTTCATGAAGCTCCTGACATGTGCTTGGTCCCCCAATCGCAGTCTCCGCTCTAACGACTGGCAGCTGGTGGTCCTGCGCACGGCGTCTCTGCTGGATGCCCCCTACGAGTGGGACGTCAACGAACCCGTCGCCCGGGTCTTTGGCTACACTGACGCCCACCTGGCCTGTCTGCGCTCCGGGGACCTCTCCAGCACAGACCTGTTCACCGGCCGCCAGCGATTGATCAGCGCTATCGTGGAGGATCTGTGTCTGCAGAACCGCGTGCGCACCGACCTCGTGGAGAAGGCCAAGGCTGTGCTGGGCGGGGAGGCCCTTATGGATCTCTTCTATACCCAGGGTATTTACGCCTTCCTGGGGCGCACCATGAACAGCTGCCACATTGATTTTGACCCCCCTATTCCGGGACTAGAAGTGCAACTTCGAAAGTACAATGAGGCGATCATCGAGAAGGAGAGCAAATACACAGATTAGTGGTTTTTAAGTTGGTTGTTTGGTTGGCTGGTTGGTTGGTTAATCCCATTCATCCCAACCCGTCGCGGGAAAGTTGGATCTGACGTGATATACAATTGGGATGTGTACCTTGAATAGAAGTGGCAAAATACGTGAGGCCACATGAGGCCACGACCATGGCCATAAATACGTACTTGTACTTACCCTCATCGATAGTTGGGTTATCATCACACTTGCACCTCATTTCAGGGGTCCGAACTAGAAAGCCACATGTGGGTTACAACTACTAGATAAGTGCATTTCTTTCGAGAAAATGCACAGATTAGTCGTCCCTTAAGTTAGTCCCAAATTCTCCGTTGCATTGCCGAGCAATATCTTGTATTTATTGTCCACAAAATCTCGTAAAGCCGGTGGAATGTTAAGACTCGGTTCTCCGTTACAGTCCAAGTTTTTTTCGTTCGGCCTCAGCAGCAAGGTGTAATTCTACATATATCGCCGTATATCCAGCAGTCCTGGTGATAATCCTTTAATCAAGCCGTATTGTGCCAGAACCGATGTATTTCATTACTTGAGCGCTTGTACAGTAGGGTAGTGATCAGTCGGGCTTCATCATTCGGCATGGAGGCAAATGATTTGATTCGGATTGAATGCTAGCAAATTCTGCTACTATCGCGGATAGAAGGTTCCACGGTGTTCTCTTCCACGCCTTTCGTATCCTATATTTTCCGTGTTTTATTGAGCCTGAATGAGCAATTGAGGAACCGGTTCGATTATATTCCGCGGCGTCATTGGTGATGGCCTCTCAAAACTGCAACACTGGCTTTGGACCGCCCACCATCCCTGCTGGACGTCCGGCGATCTGGGACAAAGCACGCCGGACTCTATCCTCCAATGTACTGATCTCCTTCCATTCTATCTTGCTCACCGGGGGCGCCACCAGTTGACCCTGCTCAAACAACTCGCCGAACCATACCAGCAACTGAACCTGGGCCGGCTCGGTGTACTGAGCCAAGGCCTGGGAGAGCCGGAAGTTACGGAAAGTGATTTGCTTCCAGAAAAGAAGCTCCTGCGTCAAGGTAATTTGTCCGGCCGCGCCACCGAGCGATCCGTAGTTGATGAAGGTCCCACCGGTCGAGAGCAACGCCGCCAGCCGTTGACCCGGCTCCCCAAAGACGGCATCCAAGGCGAGCATGACACGTCGGCCCCCCGTATGTGCGCCAGCCAGGCCCTCCTTCGCCAGCTGGGATTCCGTGAGCACTGCGTGGGCGCCCAGATCGAGGAGCGATTGACAGGTCCCCTCGACATCTTCGCGGTCGCGGATGATGCAGATGCCGGGACACCCTCTCAGCCGGGCGAACTGAACCACCATGCGAGCGACCCAGCCACTGGCTGCATTAATCGCTATCATATCCCCCGGCTGAAGGGTGCCACTACTTTCCAACAAGAGGTAGGCTGTGGAACAGCCTGTCTTGAGGAGCGCCGCCGTGCTGGGTTCGAGGCGGTTGGAGACCTGCAGCAGCGATGCCGCGGGCATCACCGCTTCAGAGCGCCAGGTGCCCATGCCATGGGCGCGCGGGATAACATGATCCCCCGGTTGCAGAGTAGTCACGTTCGCCCCGGTACGTTCAACGAGAGCAACCCCGTCATAGCCGGGGATGGGTTCATCAGCATGCGAGTAATGCGGTTGCACAGGGTACCGACCTGCAATGACTAAAAGATCTTGAGGATTGATTGGGGCCGCGAGGAGCTTCAGCAGGACACTGTCTGGAGGAAGTAGGCTGTCTCCCACTGAGTCATGGTGATGGATTCGAATTACCTGGGCTGGCTCCGACGAGTGATGCTGGAACGTGACGGTTTGCGCACACATGATGTCTCGGGACTTGAGCTGATGCCGTTGCCAATTGAAACGAGCGATGAAGCGCTCTGAGACAGTATTGGGGCAAGCATCACTTCATATTCTTGCAAGTTGGCTATCCTCGAAGTGATCCCGCTCAAGGGTGTCGCTGATAATCGGGCATATCCGAGAGCCCCCACAGCATCTCCGGGTAAGACAAACCACGCAGGGAGATCGTCCCTTGACAGGGCTCGGAAGGATGACCAGGAGTCACCAATGAGTGATAGTTGCTTCCTCTGGTCATCTGATGGCTCGGAGATTGTCACGCAATAGTTGGACGATCGTCGGAGTGATTGGTAACCCAATGAAATTTACTAAGGCCCCAGGGCCTCCAGAAGATGACGAATAACGACCAGCAGGATTGGGATACATCCATCTCTTCATCTCGTTCTTTGGCAATTCCATTACATGGTCCGAGAAATTTTTGGAAGACAAGGCTCGGTGGCCATCGTCTGAGCGTCCCGGGAAACCGTTGCTGCACACGACGTCCATGATGTCAGCTAAATCGCCCAAGTCCATCCCATTTAGGAGAACAGCCCCCCCCCCCTCCTTGGGAATTCATCGGGATCCACAGTATCGTCAAGGGCCGTGCAATCGCTGGGACAGCATGCGGCATGTATATGGGACTGAGTACTTGTGGGCGGCGCCTTAACGTGAATGTCGCCCTTGTCCCAGCGACCAACTCCTCTACTAACATGGTTCCGGCTTCGTCGTCGAGCAAACTAGCGATGCCAAACCTATGATTACTCCATCATCCTCGTTACCCGTATGGAGGAGTTTGCGTTGCTCCTGTCAGGCTAGTTTCGCTGCCGCGAGAATTCCGCACAAACCCACGGAGACTTTTCTTTTGCCCCATGGAGATTCGACAGAAGCCCTTGGAGCGAACTCTAATACATAGGAATCTAGAACTAATCCAGCATAAACTCGTCTAGGCATACCAGTAACGGCACTAACCTGATAGATATGGCACGCCTATGGTTAATAGCATGGGATAGTTTTAGCGCCGAAGTATTTGACTCCCCTGCCCATTTCGTTACGTTAAGAAAAGCTACAATTCAATATGGAAGATAATCTTTGCTCCAAAAATAGGTTATATGAAGCGGGGACCCAGTATGGCGAAAGAACCTTGACATGCATGTACTCTGATTGGAGACGAGTATCGCGACGACGATATTAAGTCCCTGTCTAGCTCACACGGGCCATCTATACGCCCGTGGCAGGCGTGATTCACGGGAATGATATAGCCCGTAGGCATGGTGCTCCTCCACAATGTTATGAAGATCACTAGGTTTCCCTCATAAGCCAGCCGGTCCTCTCCACAATAATCATCCCTAGAACGTAAAAACGAAAGGTTCCTGGCAGAGTGCCGAATAGGTCTAACAGGATCAGTATGTTGGCATCCATATTTCCGAGCTCGGTCGGGGCTTACCCAAGAGTCCACCTGCGCCCACCAGGCCGGGTCGTTCATACCATCTAGTGAGTTCGAGTCATCCGTCAAGGAGGCGACGGCATCATCAGCAGTGCTCGCTTGCCAAGTAACGGAATCGAGCGGGAGAGATTCATCGGTCCAGACGGGGCGCGGTGAAGAATGGGATGCAGCTAACTGACTGATACTCCCTTGGCCTGTCGTGGAGGATCCGTTAGAGAGGCTCTGCAGTGCGCTGTCTCGAGGATCATCCGGGGTACTACGTCGCTGCGCAGGGCGCAGATGGGAGACAATCTGGCGGTGCACCTCGAGCCGCAGCTCTTCGAGAATAAGACCATAGCGGCGGGACGGACTACTGTGCGAGGTGACGCAGCCCAGATGTTGCTGGCAGGTCTCTGCGAGGCTAAACAAGTAGCGGAGCCGGCCGGCATCGTCCTGGTGCTGGGTCGACAAACGGATAAGAGGGGAGCTCTGGTGGTGTCGGATGATATAGATGTACGCCACGGTTATCGCACAGAAACAAATGTAGTGCGTGAACCAGAAGCCTTGGATCAATCGACGCTCGGACGACAGATCATCCACGATTGTCATGATATCCTCCGCAGCCCCCATGCACTTTTCAATATATGATACGACCGTGGCCGTAGGCACGGGGGAGCGAGCCATATCGTCCATGTTCAGAAAGAGGAGTGACCGGGTGGCGTGGATGATCGCGTGAAAGTAGGCCAGCTGGAGAATTTGCGAAAACCGCCATTGGTCATGCGAGGCTGGTACGTTCTCCCTCCATCGTTCCAGCTCAAGCATCAGCAGCACCGCCCGCTCTACAGGAGTCCCTGGACAATGCGGCTTGGCGGTATAGAGCTGCCGCGATATGGATCCTAAGATCTGAGCCAGTCTATCTCCGAGAACACAGGTCGATTAGCGCCTCTGGATCAAGAGAAAATTTGGGAGGCAACCCACCGGAAATGTAGCACCGCGGTGACCATCCCATGGTCGGGCCGCCCACCTCTCAAGGCCGGGTCATCAATGAGCAGATCTTCATCGCTGAGTTCGTCCGGGAATTCCTGGTCCACGTCTTCCTCGTGGAGCAGTGGTGGGCGGCCAAAGATCACGCTGATATACCGGTCTAACGTGTACACGCTCCAGAAGATCCTTTTCCTCAGCTGCTGATCGGTGTACGCAGACCCTCGATCTTGGTCCGCCGAGACAAGAGATGCACGATGCAGACCCAGCGCGATGACCAGTTGCACGGTGACCCCATACGAGAACCAGGACTCGGACGCCCGCGACGACGCTACGAGGTACAGACAAACATTCAGGCGGGCCTGGATGGTCTCAAGGCCGGGGGGGCCGACCTCCAAGGCCAACAAATGCTTTGCTATGGCGAGCCATCGCTCACTGGGAGAACGTCAGCATGCCACCGACGAGGTAATAAAACCATTGAAGGGTACCTTTGTTCATCGCGATCGATTTGATTCGCCACGTCTCGTTGCTCATACAGCGCGCCAATCGCGAAGACACTGAACACAACACAGGCGGTGGCGACGAGCGGTCCCGATGGGGGTTTGGCCGGCGATATACCACTCTCAAACAGTTGGCTGACCCATTGTTCCACCCGCCCTCGGAGGAGAAAACGGTAGGTGACTACCGCGAAGTCAAAGTAGATGGCCACCAAGTGCATGGCCCGTTCGAAGGACGGCAGTTCCACATCGGGTACGTAGTACCTCGAATATGGCTTATCACCGTATTGGAACACCGAAGAGGCATCCGGCACTTCGGGATTCAGTGCCGCTAAACCGGAGATGTCCAAATGGCCGGATGCGACTGGGTCCTCTCTGAACTGCTGGCAGACCCCCGACAGAAAAGAAAGCCCCGATGCAGAGCCATGCTCCGTCCGGTGCACCCCTGAGCACGCCAGGGCTCCCAGCCTGGAACTGCAGGCCTGGGGAAAGTCACTCGGCGTTGACGGACTTGACTGCAAGACTCGGTTGGCCATTGGGATGTCATCTGAGGCATCCAGTGGCGGTGGTGGCGGAGCAACCAATCCTCGAGAGTACGAGCTGCGGTATTCACATTGGATGACCAGTCGACAACAGCGCAGGCATGGCAGTGTGCCGCTGCACCGCGTCTTCTTCTCCTTGCAGGTATCGCAAGCGCGGATGGTGTTTCTTCGCTGATGGCTCCCTCTGCCGTTCTTGCGGCGTGTGGCGGAGGAGGGCTCAGGGTCAGAACCATAGGAAGGGATCGTTTCCGTCATGATAATGAAGATGGCGCGAGGAGGTGGCACCCGTCGTGGGGCAGATGGGCATTTTCCTGTGGGATCACTCGGTGGCGCCTCGAGGGATACCAGCGCACGAGGTTAAATAACAGTCAAGTCCCGTACCACATGTCGTTGTAAACCCCCTTCGGAACTCGCCTTAGCCCGTGTGACGGCCTGAGTGATGTTTTGCCAGAAGCTGTTCAGGATACGAGGCACACGCAGTGGTGGTTGGCTATGATATTTAGGGGCATTGCGATCGTCTCATACCACGGTGGGGGGAAGGATTCCCGCCGTGCTAAATAAATGATCTAAAGGCGGGCAAGAGGGTCCAGACGACCAAGAGAATCTTGATTTCGTTACCCGTGATGATCATTGCAAGAAAGAAGTTGGCGTTGGCTCCTGCAGATCACCCATGGGCCCTTCCCTAGCCATACAGGGGAAACGGACCAAAATCTAGGGGATCGCTTTTTTGAATTGGCCCGAAGCGGGGTTCAGTGACATAAGACCCATGGCCCATACCATTGTTAGGTATAACATATCCGGTGTAAGGTATTAAACCTCAATCCACTAAATTGTGCGCGCGCAAAAGGAGGGTTTGTCGCGGTCGATATTGCCTTCTCACTGCTTTCGGCCCATTTAGTAGCAGTAGAGGTAAATAAAGTACAGGAATCGCAACTACATATGTCCTATATTGATTAATAGGATTCATATTCCACATTTCTCTATTATATTTATACGTGTAATAATATATTAATATTAGTCTAATTACTAGCTTTACGAAGTGATTAATAATAAAAGTAAGAAATTCTCTAATCAATATTTATATACCTATACATATATATATATATTTGTCCGGCAAGCGTCGTATTTCATATACACACGCAGCGGAGGGTCTGAATTTTCTAAACTCACTGCATTCTAGCTGCTTAAGTCTGAATCTCCTGGACGCGCAATCTTCCTACCAAGTTAATCATCTTGCATATAGTTAGTTGATAGTTCCGTGTTCGGCAGGAGTTGTCACGTGACGGATACCATTATTAAAGTGGTTAGATTCCACCATTAGGAATGACACACACTTTACATCCTCACATTACGTGATAGTTATTTAGGAGTGATGGCTGAATAATCAATCCCGCAATCTTTCGGTAACATGGCGGTGATGTTGGAGGGCAGCAAAATGGAGGCCCCAGAAAGACACAAACAGTAGTGTCAGTGCCCGGCGGGCTGTCGAGGAATATATGTCAGGACTGCTGCGGAGACTGTGGGTTCGGCTGCATATGAACCCTTAAAAAAAATGCACAACGCTGGGGCCGTCTATCCGCTGTTACTCCCGCGGTCGATAAAGGCGATAAGCCGGTTGTACAGCCCGATATGTAGAGAACCAGTCTGCACTCCTTCTCCTGAACGGATGGGGGAGGAAGAATGGCCAAAGAAGCACCAATAAAAGACGAAGAGAGCCCACCTATCTATCTAGAAGGAGTTCAAGGTTCGCAAGAATTCCTCGATGTTGTCAGAAGAAGCTCTCTCTCCTTGTATGCACTCGTATTTCGACTATGGCTCTGGAAAATATCCGTTACACCGGTTCTCCGAGGAAGTGTGGGTGGTGGCCTTGGAAGTCCTGAGTGATTAGATTTTGTTGTCATTCGGAGGAATATTGATTGTTATTCACGTCTAAAAACGTGGGGGTCTTGGATAAAAGATGACTATGTCAGATTGTTTGGAAGCCAAAGTATGAACACGTACGTACGCAGCCAAGTGGGTGAGGTTTATAATCAACTAATTACCCTAATAAATAATCCTAATAAAAAAAGAACCGTCTACAGGAGCCGATGTAGCTATTTCACTGGCGGTCTATTATGCTGCCACCCACACATTAAGGCAATATTCTGACTTGTGATAGGTAGCCGATCATAGTTGTAGGGTTTGGTATGGATAACACATCTAACTTTAACATATTAATCCGCTTCATCCCATCCTCCGAATAATATGGAAGGTATCCATCATCGGCGGGGCACGACTGATACTATAAGCAGCTACTTGGCAGGTGACGACTTCAGACAAGCCTGAACCTCCTCTGCAATAGCAAGGACCTTTTCCTCCTCTAACCGTCTGCAGACCACCTGGATACCAACTGGCATATCATGAAACATCTCTGGGATATCTGGGAGCTTCAGGTCAGCTCACAGTCTTCTGCACACGCAACAGTACAACCCCCTCCGCATAATGGATCTACTCACATTGCTGCCAAATGGCGGAATCCAAGTCGCTAACAGGCGTATATCCCTCCACTGGACCATCTATCGCAGCATCCACCTGGGTCACAGGCACGGCGACGGTGCTGAAGTCCAGCACGTTGTACACCCCGGTATAGCCAAAGTACATCCCTTCGCATGGCTTGTAGGATGCCGTGGGGGCCACAGGGGCAATAATGGCGTCGACCGGTAAACATGTACGCGTGTTCTTGGCAGTTGAATTCCAGTATTCCAGATATCGTACTTGGTAATCATAGCGTTGCTGTTGTGTAGCCCAGAGGTCATTGACTGAGCCCACCGGCAGGTGGCCCAGATGTGCACCATAGGAGACAGCAAGTTGGGCGACTGGCGGCTCGCCACTCTGTTCGAGGGTGCGGTGAATGTCTATGCCGCCGTCGGCCGCAAACGTGTTCCACTGGGTAGGATGGTTAGTAGTGAGGATTATTTCCTGGGGACGAATAATAGGACCAGACCAGAACGCACCAGGATTTGAAAGGCCTCAGAATGGGGCGGAGGAGAGAACTCGATAACCTCGTATCCCGCTGCCTCAAGTGCGAGCACCGTCTGGTTAATGGCTCGAGCTATAGGGGGATGAGGCCTGACCACACCGTCCTGCCGTAGGACGCCAAAGGTCAATCGCTTCGTCATCTTCTTCTTCTGCACGACCTTCTCCATCTCATGCTGCCATGGAAGGCAGATGACTTTTGGATCCGCCATCCACGGAGAGCATTCCAAAACCTTTTGGGTCAACCAGCGAAGGTCTGAAATATTGTGGGCCATTGGTCCGATGACCGAAGGAACTGTCTCGTGGCCTTCCATCTACGCGTCCATGATGATGTGAGTTGGCAGTTGCACATCAAAAAGCGAGGTGCGGGATTCAATCTCGAGCTTACACTATTCGCGACTCTCAGGTAGGGAAGTCGTCCGTGAGAAGGCTTCAGTCCGACGATGCCGGTGACCGAGGCAGGGACACGAATTGAGGCCCCTGGACGTGATCAGAGACAGGTTCGACGGTGAACTAAGAGTGATTCTGCAACTCACCGACATCGGATCCGAGACCGAGGATACTTCCTCGCAGAGCTAGAAGAGCCGCTTCCCCTACACAGCTCGCATAGCGGCGGACAGCATATCAGCGTTGGGTCACTTCAAATATACAGGCCGCAGCCTATATATTTGGCTCACTTACCGCCAGAAGATCCGCCGGAAGACAGGCATCGATTGTAAGGATTAGTGGTATAACCCACGATGTTGTTGTTCGTCTCAATGGCCTACCGCGACGCTCTACATTAGTCTTGGGGCGGAAGACAGGGCAACAACCACGTACCATCAAACTGGTGGGAACATTTGTTTTGGCAATGATAACTGCCCCCATATCTTTCAGTGCCTTGACCACCCAGGATTCCGACTGCTCGGTTTCCACCTTTCCCAGCCACGCCACATACCCGAGGGAGGTCTCTGCGCCCTCCACACGAAACTGGTCTTTGAGGGTGATGGGGAGGCCGTGGAGGGGACCGATGGGCTCGCCGTGGGTCCGCAGGTATTCATCCAATTCATTCGCCCGGGCGAGAGCCTGGGGAAAGAGAACTTCACTCAGACAGTTCACCTGTGGTCCAATGTACCGTCAGTCAGGCCGGTGGCTCAGGAACTGGGGGGCTTCCGGCAATCCCTACCAACTGGTGAGCCATTGTTGCCCGGTGGCAGAAAGCCTTTGCCACTTCCGTTGCGGACAGGGCCCCGGTGGTGATCCTCGTCAACAGAGCTTCAGCGGAAAATTTTTCGGTAATCTCCAGCTCTGCTGGTGAGAGGAATTGCCGAATGTATCCCACCACGTTGGGCTGATCCTCGGGTGATGGAACGGATTCAAGACGATATGTGGCAGGGAGCAATTCCTCCAGGGCCGCTTGTTTTCGCTTGGCAATGGACTGCCACGACTGTATTTCGACAGTCATTTTGGAGGGGAATATATAGCCAGAATGTCCACGATGAGATGGGATTCTTCAGCGAGGGGGCGGAGACACAACAGGAATCTTTGTGTCTGATTGGATTTCCGACTGACCCTGGTGGATTTCATTATTCTGTCCTTTATTCTGCCACGGGTTGCTCCCAATATATGTAGAGTCTCTGAGATCAGCAAGGTACCATCAAGCAAAAAGGAACATGAGACGACCCGGGAACTGGCAATCAACGAATGTTGCGTGCGAACCGCTTTACGATTCCATTTCCGTGAAGTATGAACGGATATGCAAGAGAGGGATCCGGACCCCTGCCTCCGGTCCCCTCTAATTCCGGTCCACTGTCACAACGTACCCGGGCAGCAGATGACTACCCGAGTTTGTGGGTCGGATGGCAAATGGGATCTCCGGGATTGACATCAATACACACTACTTGTATGTCACCTCGTACTGATGATAGTACCCGGGATCGTCTACACGGGCAGAGACATACTTGTGGCTGCGCTGAGAATGGTGCTAGCTGGTGTCGTGGCCCCTTGGCAATGTGTTTAGGTATGTGACGCCGTCCAGTGTACGGTGCATATCTTTAGGGCAGGTTGGAGGACTTTCCATTGCTTTGCTAGGGGGTGGGGATGCGGTTACTGGCCGGAGGATATAGTCGCTAGATAGATACACTTATAGGACAGGTAGAGTAAAAGAGCCGGCTTGACTGGGAGGAGCGGTTGCAATAGTGAGAATCTAATCTTTCATATTCCAAACGACCACAGGAGGGATCGTTGACAGTTTCAAATGGGCCAGTTTCAAGATACATGAATGCCACAATCAAATATTCCCGTCCACCAAACACATCATACTGCTCCTCTTTTCGACACCATTCTTCATTGGGAGTGCGTTATGGCTTTCTCCTCCTACGCTTTCGCCATCAATCCATGGGCCTTTGACACCCTCGCAGCCAAAACGGCCAAAGCCGCTACTGTCACGCAGCAGGCACAGAACAGCTGGGTTCCCAGCCACCCATGGGCTTGCAAGATAGCGCCTGCCACCGGAGTGCCCACAAGCAAACCCACCCCCGCGAACGAGAAACTCATGCCCATACGCGTTCCGACGACGTTCAGACTCGGCGACAAGCTCACCACCGTCGTGGGAGGGAGGGACACAAAGGTACCCGAGAAGAAGCCGTAGAGAAGGCAGAAGACAATGATTCCGGCGGTTGTATGTATATCGATCCAGCAGTACGCCAGCAGTGCAGAGACGACCGCGCAGGGGAGCAACATATTGAGCGGCCCCGTCTTGTCTGCCAAGAAGTTGGGAATGATCCGCCCAAAGACTGACCCTGCGTTCATGATGGGCAGCATGTAAAATGCCAAGGCTTTCGACATGCCTGCCTGGCTAGTAGCATAGGACGCGATGTAGAAGAAAGGAATATACAGGCCCATGAACCCAAAAAATTCCCCCAGGTTGAACATGGTGAAGGGCACCTCACGGAAGGCTCGCAACTCGAGCAGCCTGCGTTTCTGCGGGGGTAGAGCACGCACGCGCATGACGGCAATGCAAATCAGCATCATGCCGAGCATGAGAAAGGCGATAACGCGCGTGGCCCAGCCGAACCCGATGCGCGGCTGTAAGCGTGCAAACACAATGGGGTAGATAATACCTCCTAAGCTGCTCCCGGCCGCTGCGATGCCCGTGGCAAATGATTTCTTGGTCGTGAAATACGTGGAGACGATGGCCACACTGGGGATAAAGAGGCAGCCGCTACCCAAGCCGATGGTAATTCCCTGGGCCAACATCACCTGCCAGTATTCAGTGCACAGGCTGGTCATGAACATGCCAAACACGACTAGGAAGGATCCAGTGACCAGAAGGGCGTAAAAGTAGCCGATGTCGAAAAGGGGGCCCGTGGCGACGCCGACAATCAGAAGGAGGCAAGCCTGCACGGATCCAATCCATGAGATGTCCGAGTTGGAAACATGCCGTAGCAAATCATCCTTGTAGTAGGCCTGAAAGACTCCGAAAGAATTGATGACGCCCCTACCATAGTGTGTCAGCGGGAGTCAACACAGAGAGAGGAAGTCCCAAATATATCAGAAGCACCTACCAGGTGTTGAGAAACAGCAAAAATGATCCAACGACCTGCAACCAAGCTCGGAGACCACCATTGGGGATCTCGTTAGAAGGCTTGGGAGAGGTTGAATCGTCGCTAGTATGTCTTGCATCTTCCATGGCTGATTGGGCCTCTGCCTCTGGGGGACGGGAAAATGATGGGGAATCCATGGGAAGAGATCTGGGGCAAAAGAAAAAGCACTCGTAAAGGGTCCTGACAGTTAAAGCACGAAAAAGAGGAAGGTAATGACCAGGGCCAGGAGGGTGTCAGATAAATCATCCCGTCTCCGAACCTAGGACTTCTGAGATAGAACTACGGGCCTTGCTCCCCCCCCTCAAAGGCAAAGTTGAGTTTGTCATCCCGGCCACATTTCCGGAACCCTCATCGGACCCTTGACGAGGATCTACCTAAGCAGCGACCAGGCATCTGCTCCAACCTTTAGCTTCCCAGTAACGAATCGTTCTCGTAAGGTGTGAGGTCGAAGACGGATTGACCCGCTTCGGTTGAGCCGGACGAATGCTTCTGAGGTATATATTTAGGTGGTCATTTCATTCTCCACCACGGAGTCCTCGCTCGGAAATGCTGTGGGGCTCGGAATCAGGGATCGTCCCTCGTAGGATGACTGCATCTCAGATGGAAGATATCTTCGTGTCGGTCACCCGTGGGGTTGCATCTGAGGAGTCAATTTCATCTCGAGTCATCTCTTGGACGACAGTAAATTCTAAAATTTGGCTAATAATTATAAAGATTCTTTAAATAGTCTCTCTTTTAGACGCGTCTTTACGAGCTTCTTAGAAAGCTTTTAGAAAGTCGTACTTATCGATCTAATTAATTTTAAGTACATATTCATTTACACTAAGTCATCTTGCACGCATTTAAGCGGTATAAATAAGCTTATATCTAAAAATTACAGTTTACTTAAAGAATACAGGGATAAATAAACAGTAATGAAATTATCCTTACTATACATTTTGTTGAATTAAGGCGTAAGATATCTATCTACCATAGCCATTAAGGATTAAAAAACGATATTTTTTGATCGTATAATTAAAAGTAGTAGGAATAATTGCTTTTAAAGTTAGTAAAATCTAATTTTATTAATAGTTTTGTCTAGAGGAATAGAGAAGTCTTTCGAGATTTTGGCTAGCCCGGTAACTCTACTGACAGCATCCTAGCAATGATGATTATATTGTGTCCCTGAATATCCTTTGACAGAAAATATAGCCAAAACTAATCAGTCCGTTGTGATGGCCGCAACCCAGCTGTGCGGAATAAGTCAGCACGGGTGGGAAAGGGAGGAGGAAGGACATGCCAGCAATTTTAGCTCAGACAATATTTAGGTGCAGAATAAAGGGCTTCAGGGAGTTCGGGTGGGCAAGGTGGGTGGGTGGTGGTGAATGAAGAAGATAAAGCAGCGAAAGCGCTAAACCCAACCAACGAATCGAAAAAAGAAAAAAGCAAAAACATACAACAGCAGGGATTCGCTGGTGGTCACCCACCCAACTACTAACCTGCCGGCGTGTGGCTTAAGTACGGCTGAGCGGACGGGAAGCCCTGTTTTCCACACCCTGTGGTCGTATGTACCTGTTGATCAAGAGAAGGATTTTATATAGACCATATTCCTTGGCTAAGAGAGAACACCCGATGTAGTAGGTACATCACACACACAAGATTAAATTCGAGAGAGAAATATGCCCAGATTCTCTTCACATACTGCTAGAATCCTTAATATGGGGAATAATTTAACATAAACACTTGCTGGTTTTTGGAGTTGAGGATTTAATGTATAACGCGTCGCAGCAATCTCTATCTATTATTATATAGTACTAAAACTATGCGCCCACCCCCTGACATAGTTCCTTGTATTATAGAAAACGGAGGGCGGCAGCTATAGATAACAACATAATATTTTATAAGATTAGTTACAATTCATGATAAATTTAAGAATATTTAATAGTAGCCTCTAGATTTGTATATAAATCTTCAGTAGCGTCTTGTTAGCCTCGATATGGGTCAGAACAGTAAAGAGCATATATTTCTCTATATTTCTCGGCTAAGGTCCTTGCTCAAGAGCCCTGTTGTAGCGGTGGGATTCGGAATGTGTTCCCAAACAGTGGGTATTATAAGATTATAGAAGTCACGTACAGGAGGTATTCTAGAACCGTGATAGAAGATTCTGAGAATTGACTCATGAGCATGGCCATTTTAGGGCTAATCCAAGCTTGGGCATGATATGCGGGGGGTTGAGAGAGAACAAACCCTCACCACCAGGCGACCAATTCAATTTGCAAGTCATCATCGCAACATCCACCCACCCACCATAGTAGATTCCATAAGATATCAGCAGAAATGAATATCCCTCAAGACTTTCTCTGTACTCCTGCCCTTCCCACGGCCACTCCCACCAAGATCGACTTCACCAGAACCAACCCTCCAATAAACGCATACAAAAACCATTTTGCTGCCATAGTCGACAACCTCCTCACACCAGCCGAATGCAACCAACTTCTCCAGCTCGCTGAACAGTCTGCCAAGAGTCCGACAGGCGGAACCCCCGTTCATGATCTCTGGGACCGTGCCCTACTCAATATCGGCAACGGCCAACATGTCAAGTCTGTTGACACGCGAAACTGCGGTCGTATTATCTGTGACTCTCCAGATCTTGCAGACCGACTGCTGAACCGGCTTTTACCCTTTCTAACCCAGTGCAATATCACACAGATCTCCGACCAGCCCCTCGTCACTGGGAGTCGGTCGGCACCGGGGGTGTTAGGGTTGACACGACTGAACGAGCGGTTTCGCTTCTTGAGATACACGGGCGGGGAGTATTTTCGCCCTCATTGTGACGGGCGCTACACAACACCTGATGGGAGAGAAGTTTCCCTGTTTACGGTGCATCTGTATTTGAATGGGCAAGGAGAGCAAGATAACAATGATGGAAATGAAGGGGAGGAGAATGTTGGAATGGATCAACATCCACCTCTGCGCGGGGGAGCGACATCATTCCGGATCGAATCTTTCGCCGGCGAAAAGGTGGTGAAGATACTACCTAAAACTGGGTCAGCTTTGGTCTTTCAGCAGCGAAAGTTGTGCCATGCTGGGGATGATGTCCTGCAAGGGGTCAAGTATACGGTCCGGACGGATCTGATGTATGAAAAGGTGGACAGTTGAACTTGACACTCTCTTATCTTTTATGATGGGATTCAGCTTCTTTGTATCCCTTGCCTGACGATATGATCTTATACCAGGCTGATTCTCTATCTTTTGGTCATGGGCCCATCCGCCGGCCGTGGTGGGTCTATACGTGGTTCATTCAAAGATCCATTGAATTAATAAACACCTGCGGTCTCGTTGCAGAACGATAATTTAATCCCCATATGTGACTTCTTTCCTGGAAAATAAATCCGAAATTCGTGAGTCCTGATAGGACAGTATACCTAGATTGATTTCCTAGCGGATTATTAACCGAAATATGACTCCGGAAGCTATAAAAAACCCCGCATAATTTGGATTCGGCTTTCTATCTCACAAACACGCGAGGTACTTTTTTCCCCATCTAAACAAACCAAACATAATTTCATCTGCCAAGAAAGTCCACCATGGATACCATTGTCCCAATCTTACTTCTCTCTGAGCACATCAAAACCACCCCGACCAACCTTCCTCTGCTGAAAGCAATCCAGAAGGTCCTGAATGACTCATACACCGCAACGTATTGCGCACACCCGGAGCTTTTTGGGACCAGCCACGTTCGCATCGCGGATCCTGCTCAACTAGCAGACGTCATCGGCGCTGACGGCTTCACCATTGTCCTGGTTCGTGTTGTATCCGCTGGAGCGAATGAAAAACCACGTCTCTGCGAGGTGGTTGCCACAGGTAGCGTCAAAGATTTTGGCGACGGAGATGTTGAATCCTACGCTGAATGGAGCAAGAATCGGGGTGGAGCTGAATGGGCAAAGGAGGGAAACCGAGGAAGTAGCGGTGACACCGCGGGGCAGAAAGGAGGGGTGAAAAACCCAGAGGTCACTGCTTTCGCTGTGTCGCCGCATTGTCAGGCTGCCGGGTTAGGTGCTCGGGTGTTGGATGAGATCAAATGGGCGGTTGGTATTGATGGACACGACTCGAAGCTACGAAATATTATTGCAAAAAACAGTGATGCGGTGGTCGATGGGCTACAACTGTCAGACTCGACAACCACTTTTCCACTACAAGGGATTGATGTCAACCGACTGAAGGATATCATAGCAAGTGGGAAGACCAGAAAGGGCGAGAACGATGCCCTCCAAGATACAACTCAACCAAAGCTGGTCCTGATGTGCATCAGAGAGTTGGGAAATGAGTCTTACTATCAACGAAGAGGTTTCAAGACCGTTTGGACCGGCACGGTGCCCCTCGGTATGTGGGACTGCAAAAAGGAATGTACGATGGTTTATATGGAAATGGGCACAGATTAGCCCATCAGTACATCTTTAATTCATACTACTGTATGTTGCCGCGCCCGTTATTGTTTTCCACGATGTTACAATGATAATGTGTCTCTTGCAGCCAGAACAGGTCTCATCGTCCATCATGGCTAAAGGGGCTATTAGATATCTCAGATAGACGGGTGGTAACGCGTTGCTGTAAAGGGTTAGCCCACGCCCTTCCTGTAAATAGTCACTTTCAATTACAAGTGGTTGACATAATACGTAATCCGCGCATGCCATGTGACCTTGTATGGCCTATTTCATCTCAAGTCATCTCAATTCATTCAAGTCACTTAGTTGAATCGAATAGTTTTATCAATCATCAAATTGTTCAAGAGCTCTGCAATCCACAAGTTAAGATCTATTCTAAAGCCCACTCAGATCTAATCTATACACGTATATCTACAAGACAACAGTAAAACCCAAAGAATCATATCACATCTTCGCCTTCGCCGGAACCCGAAGAATACCCTGCTGGCTCATAATCGCCACCAGATTCCCGTTGTCATCCCACAATCTACTCTCACTAAACGAGCGACCCTGACCCGCGCAATGGCTGACCATCTCCCGTAGATGCCACTCGCCCATCGCCGGACGTGGCGTAAAAAACCGCAGCGCAAAATCCAAACTCGAGCACGCCGACACATCATCGAAAAACATATGATTATTGGTAAGAGGAAGGAACGCCAACATCCCGTCCATAATAAAACCTACACTAGCCATCTGCTCCCCCTCCGTCGGTAGCGGATGTTTCACCCGGATCCAGTCGGCAGAAGCCTTCTCCGTCGGCTCCAGTTCGTCCTGACTAGTAACGATCGTTTTAGCCATCCCCAAGAGGTTCTGCGCCGAGACGCCCTCAGGACACGGCCGACCCTCGTAAACCTGCTGCGAAAGCCCGAAGAGGGTGTTGAACCGCTTCATCTGACCCTCGGTGACTTTGCCTGATTGAGCCCACTCCGAGTCGAACAACCCTTGCCAGGTCTTGCAGTCGCGCCAGTGGCTGTATTGTCGCGTCGGCTTCGCTGAGTAGGTCATCACGGATGGCTCGTCCTTGTGGAAGTCTGTCAGCACCTCCATGCAGAGACGGGGTTTGTCGTCGGGTGAGGTGCGCTGCTCTACGGAGATGCGGTAGGTGACGAAGTTCTTCGACTGACGGAGTTCAACGGGCCGACAGATCAGGTTCGTGTCTGTGCTCACCGGGCGCAGGAAGTGTCCTACGGCGGAGAAGAGGTGGAACCCTGGGGGAGCGGTTTTGCAGGCGGCATGGATAGCGAGGCCGATGGCGTAGCCTCCGTAGGCGATGGGGGCGGCGTTCCCCATGCGCTGCGGCAGGTTCGTCGAGACATAGTGATCGTCGCTGTCGGATTTGTCTAGGGCGACGTGTTGGGCAAGGGTGGTCGCCATGGCTCTGTTTGGAGGAGGATGATTGGCGTGGGTCTACCTGCGTAAAAAAGAATGAGGGCTGAGCTGGGATGTGCGGAATGAAATGATTATTCTATAATAGACCAGGAGATTGCGCCGCGGTTAGAAGTGGCGGGTTGGTTATGCCTCGGCTCATGCAGAGACCCACTTTTCTACTTGTCTACTTTTCTTGGAGCATGAGTCGGAACAGCCTAACACATACAATGGAATCTCATCACTTCGAGGTGCTTGATGATTTAACCTTCTCGGCCGGAATTAAGCTTAACTCTATAGTCAACGTAAATTCACCCATATGTGCCCTTTTCGTCAAACGCGCTTGTATTCAGGTATATGTTTAGGGCTATGTTGTCAGACCGTCACGAGACTCAAATGTTAATACTATAGTTATAGATATACGAACAGGCAAACAATCCATGAAACAAGAATAGACAAAGAAAATCCTAGTAAAAAATTGGGCTCTTGAAACTGTCCCCGCGGTGTGCATCCGGCACGGGCCTTTTCCGTTGGCTTATCGGGTATGACCATTCGCTAGTTTATAGTATGCATCTCCGTGTCCGCGGGGATATGGTATACAACAGGGTCAATGACGGCGGATCAGCCAGGAAGGGACGCATGGAATGGTTTCGAAATACTCAACAACCCTTTGAAGGAATATGGCGAACAGAAATAACGCCTTCGGTGGCTCAGTCGAACTTATGCATTACATTCTTCCCGGAATCCTGGGTGTATGTCGGCCTCTCGTGGTGGTTATCTCTTGGGGTTATCTGCTATATCACTCTTGGGACGTTCATGATGTCTAGTTTCTTGTTTCTCGGGCCAATAGAAGCACTATCGGTGGCTGGGAGGCTGATACTGTCTGTTCTGACTTGCCGTACCGTGATTATGTACGAGATATCCGGTATACGGGAAGTGTATATCGCATCTAATGAGGAGTCTTGAATATATATTTGTTCTTGTGGAGAGCCCGGACTATACGCAGGGTGGAATTATTGGTTTATTGCAATGCGCAAGCTTTGGATCATTTCTTACTAGAAATGAGACAGGTGTGCCGATACTCTGCATACACGACCAACGTCATTCTAAGCGGATTTTCAACCCCTCAACACCGACGACGCTCACTCAACCCAAGAAAAATAAATTAATCAAGACACAAAAAAACATACAACAGCAGGGATTCGCTGGTGGTCACCCACCCAACTACTAACCTGCCGGCGTGTGGCTTAAGTACGGCTGAGCGGACGGGAAGCCCTGTTCTCCACACCCTGTGGTCGTATGTGCTTGTTGGAATTAAAATACGACATATATGGGGTGATGATATTGAAGGCCTAGACAACGATGAAAAATATGATGATGATCTGGGGGCTCTTGAGGAGCGAGAGAGAAAAGGAGAAAACAGGAGATTGACACATACTGTTTCTAAGTGAGGTGGACGGCAAGGGCACCTACAGCGACAACAAATTATTTTCTGATGAGTGCGAATGAATATAAAATATCATGTCTCACCAGTATGAATCGTCGGGTAAATTTAAGATTGCCTTGTCGAACAAAGTAGAATGGTATTTCCAGCGCAAGGAAATAAACTGATTTATAGGGGGAAATAGAAATTAGTCCGACTTCTTTCATCATTAGTATCTTGATTGTGGCAATCTCTTGATTTAATGAATATGACAAGTAAGTTCTAGAGTTATTATCGGGGCGGGTTGGAGTGGGTTTAGGGGTCTACTACCCCCAACCCGCAATCTCCTAGGGTGTGATCCCGCTCGAACCTTAAAAGATAAGGGGGAAAAAAAAATAGTAAAAAATCTGCAAGTAACCCGCGAAGAAAATACTACTAGTCTAAATATAGTTGTCCATAACATACTTGTTTTGTTACAATCAGACAACATGGATACAGTCATGGAAATCACCGTAATAGCGCTGACAAGGGTGTTTCAAGGTTCTGCGTTAGTATCTCAACAAAGTCACACCATCGTTGTAGAATGGACGGACCAATTTCCAGGATCTCAACGTGTGAGGTTGACAGGAAAAGTTTGAGGTTATCACCCTGCACACGAGAATGAACCCACACATTTGGCGTACCTTGAAACACTTCTTCAGCCCAACTGGACTGTAGGATTGCACCATCAAGTGGAAGATCCCGCACAATATCATCATCCAGGTGCAGCATTCGTGGACTGCACTGGGTGTCTGCCGGCCATGAGGTGCATTTTTCCACAATATCCTGGAGGTCAAGGTAGTCAAATGGGATGGTGCGTACGTGTTGCGCTTGAACATGGGCGAGGAAGTCTTGAGATGACCCTAGAAGCGGCTCCTGCACAACTTTCCTCGTTAGTATGATGTAGTGGGCTTCGGGGGAATGGCTTGTCTCTGACGGAGAGAAGAGGGCCGTTCCACAGCCAACATCTAGGACTTTTCTTCGAGATGGTATGGCTTTTGCTGTAAGCTATGTGAATCTTTGCAGCTCCTTGTCCATGCCAAAAGCCGCCTCATAACGTGCTCCCAAGCTTCTCAGATGGCGCGGAAAAAGATCCCGAATGTAGACCCCTTGCTGGATCAACAAACACGACTACCCCTTCCTCCCTGCCCCCGTATGAACCCTGGAGTATGGACTAGGCCATGGCGTGGTTCGCATGAGAACAAGTAGTTTAGCAAATATTTCGCTCTAGTAACAAACAGCACGCAATGTAGCATTAGTAGGGGATAAGAGATCGATTTTGACTACACTACACCCCAACTTAGAATCCACTGTCGTGGAGTTGCCTCAATCTATTCTCCGAGCCCCTTACTAACCAACGTAGGGATGCTTGTTTTGATTATTTATCATCCCTTGCGTGCGGCGAGATCGCGCAATCCGGTTTAATTCCATTAAACCTCCAGTGCCAATGCCTCTAGCTTGACTTCCAATAAGTTCCTATCCGCTACTGTATCAGTTCTCAAGACCCTGTTCCACTCGGGCTTTTGCTCGGAAAGTACTGACTCGGTCATCGCCATGGTTTCTGGCATTTTGTCGAGCCAGATTCCCCCCAGGAAGCCGGTATTTCTCCACGTGCGGTCATCGGGAAGCTTCATTACCGTCATCGTGGCATTTTCCGTTTTTACAGTCTGATATCCTTTGTTCCCTCATTTGGCTGTGTTGTCAAGACTGATTTTGGAACCAAGGACATGTTTCTATACGGGTTGGTACGATTGTATAGCTAAATCCACCATAAAACCTCACAGATCTAATTGATTCCCGCCATTGTAGGTTGTCCCTGTGACTCCTACTGCCCTGGAAAACAGAGTTGGGATAGCAAAGGGTGATGGTCGGTGATCGGTGTATCCTTTTTCTACGAATGATCAACTAACTTGTATGAATTCCAGAACAACGGTGGACATCTATCTTGCTCGCTCTTTATGGCGCTGCGTTATTCATCGCTGCTCGTCGGTGCTTCCCTTATGCCCTCCTACCTTTTCAAAACTCCGAAATTAATGAAATATATAGCCATTTCGGGCTACATAGCGGATCGAATGGAATCACGACGATGGCCATATCTCACCGGCCTGATCGCCCTGGCAGCCTCTACGGCACTGCTCTGTGTCGGTACCTCACTTGGCCTGTGGATCGCCGGACGTCTCTTCCAGGGCGCATCCACAGCCGTTGTCTGGACGGTGGGTATGGCCCTACTTGTCGATTCGGTTGAGAAAGAACATCTTGGGCAGTCTTTAGGTTATATAGGCATGGCTACGAGCCTAGGCTCCCTGACAGGACCACTACTGGGAGGTGTGATCTACCAGAGTGGTGGTTATTATGCCGTATTTGGCACCGCATTCGGGCTAATTGGGGTTGACATATTATTGAGAATTGCTGTCATTGAAAAGAAGCACGCGAGACGATGGTTGGAGAATGGCGCGCCTCAGGAAATTACTACGATGAGTGCGTGCAAAACATCAGAGACCAAGACGACGCTCCATATCACATCTACTCCCGACGCACCTCGAGATGAGGAGGAGAATAATATCTGCAGGACAGTGGATACTACTCGGGAAGCTCCTCCATCTACAGACCTTCCTTCGACTCTCACTCCCAAGAATCGTCTCCCTACGACTCTCATTCTCCTTTTCTCCCCACGCCTCCTATGCGTCTTCTGGGGGTGGCTCATAGTAAGCCTGCTTTTGGATGCATTTGATGGCGTCCTTCCCCTCTTCGTCTCCGACACCTTCCACTGGAAACAGGCTGGTCAAGGCCTGATCTTCATTCCCATTTCTGTACCCCAGCTCATCGGGCCCGGTGTCGGAGCTCTCATCGACCGGATCCCGCATTGCCGACGCTATTTGGCATTCGGGGCTTTCCTCTGCGCCGTTCCACCCTGCGTCTGTCTTCGATTTGTCTTATATGACACGATAGAGCATAAAGTGCTCCTGTGTGGATTACTTTCCGCTTTGGGGTTTTCTATCGCCTTCATTATTCCCGTAGTAGGGTACGAGGTTAATGCCGTGGTTGTTGAGAAGGAGCAAATAGACCCGCAGGTTTTCGGGAAAGGAGGTGCTCTAGCACAGGCATATGGTCTGACAAACTCCGCAATTGCCCTGGGGAGCCTTATCGGCCCCATATTGGCAGGTTTTATTCGGGATAGCGCAGGGTGGGCGACGATGACTTCGGTCCTTGCGATCATTAGTGGGGTGTCGGCCTTACCGGCCTTGCTCATGTCAGGCGGGTGGTCTGACACGAGACAGGAGATGGAAAGGAACGAGTATGCCAATTAGGATTAAATTGAAGGGTGTACATTCTTGCTATCTACTGACAGATAACCGGCCTTCCCAAGCCACAGATGGCCTAGAGAAAATACACTTGTAAGAAAATATTCGATATATGCGGTTTTAAATCGTTACAGAATCGCTCGGAATTCATGAGCGTTGATATGATACGCTTTATCGTCGCTTAAAGGATCATTGCAACGCTCATTTGATATCTGTCGCGAGTTTGGCATGATTGGCAGTGATAACCATATTGTAAAGTGTCATTACCTGAGCCGCAGGGAGTTCGTCTCCAGTATTGCGCGCTGCAATGGCACGGCCGACAATATCCGGACAGCCGTGTTGTTGCATGGCCCATTTGGCCCCCTCCAATTTCGAGGCAAATTCGCCCGTGACGATGAATTGCCAGCCTCGGCAGGCGTTGAGAACGTTGTTGGCTGAGTTAAGTTCGTTTGCTAGATGCCAATCGAGCGAATTCGCGATTGCTTCCAGAATCCAGCGTCGGGGGATAGCGCCGAAAGCGTCGGTGATATCAGGGCCGTACAGGCTACGGCCGAGTTCGTGTCCCATGGCAATATCGAGCAAAAACCAGTGGCTTGACTCGTTGGCAGGATCAAGGCTGACATGATCAGGTTGGTGACGTCCTGTGTTCAAATTCAGTTCGAAACGAGGGTGACGGTTGGCCGGATATACGGCGCTTTGAGCATAGACTACAAACTCGAGTTTGGTAGCCGGGCAAGACAAGGCACCCTGGCTCAAGCGGCTTATGACTGCCTGCTTCTCAACGGTGGCAAGCGGATCCTTCACGATAGCCTGCACGTCAAGGTCGCTGAGGCCAGGCTCGTAGGCGCCATAACTCGCTGAACCAAATAGATACACCCCGACGAGTTGGTCTTTCAGGTAATCAGTGAGGCGCTTGACAATTTCCTCCAGGTAAGCTTCCACCTCTTCTGACAGGTTGTTGTGCATTGTTTTCTGTATTTCTGATTTATCGTTGCGAGCTCTGTAAGTAGTAGTAGGAATGTAAGATCCAGAATTAAGGTACATGCGGGGGTTTCTAGGTTAAGGCACTAAACTTCTCCACAAAATGTCGCGCCAAACTTTCCTTGAACGAGACTGCCGACGGAGAATTTTCGGCAGGGACAGATTCCCTGACTGTAACCTAACAAACGTCACTCATCTAATAACCTGAATCCTTTGCCGATGCCCCCTATCGTCATGCACTTAGGCCTGGCCCGACATTGCGTGGTGGGGCTTGTACTTAAATTCGGGGTATTTCAAATTTAATCCCTTTTTGGCGCCGGTGAATGCTGCCTATTACATTAGTTGATGCTCCTTATACCACCTAGATCTGCCCAATTTCATATGTCGAATTGATCATCAATAAATCCCCGGGGTTTGCTTCTTCATATGGCTGCTGTATGGCGCAGAGTTACCTTCTATTTCCCGTTCAAAACCCACTACCTTACGTAAATTGGTAGCGTAGACCGTATGGATTGAAGGAATTGTTTGGATTGGTATTGTGCGACTTGCTTCCCTGCTTTTTGCGCAGTCGGGGCGTTGCCCTCGAGAAAGTGGGAAGGCCAAGCAACGGCAGCATTCTATAAATTGGCGCTACTAATCCTTGAGACCGGGAAGAACGAATCAGGATTTGAATTAAAGTGGAATACCCCGTAAAGCTAACAGTAGTCCTGTGTTCTTCATGGTTAAAGCGGACATCTCAATTACTATTTACCCCAATCGACAGGGTGAACGTCTTTTTTTAGTTTGCTTTTTCTTGGCTCAGCATCATGTCACTATGAACTACATTCCTGGGGAATTTCCAGAGATATCTTTAACTGGGCTCAGAAGACACTTAGATTATTAACACCTTGCCAGCCAAGTATGAAAACTACAATGCTAGAATGCATAGGCTCTATTTATATGCTACCCATATACCTCTGGATTCATAACCCAGTTTTTCATGATAAAGAACATTATAATCTTTATGATTGGAGGACTGAACTTTTTCATAAGCACGACCAAGACGAGATTCAATCAGGACTCCAGTGTCCTGAAAAGAAGTTCGTAGGGAGCACAAACCCCCAGTGCTCTTTTCATGTGGGTATTCATCAGCTCCAAACCACAAAGATAACTAGCATTTGCCCACCCGAAGCTGTTATATAAAATCAATTAGACAAAATCGCAGAGTGGGAACGTTATAAAGGAACATACCCTTCGCGTGCCACACCGCGGAAATCAGCCCCCTGGTTGCCATACTCTGCATCCACTTTGTGAGGACCAGTTGGGCGAGTAACGTCGTATTTTTCTACTACCACACCATTGAATTCGACGAAAGTTTTCGTCATCATGCAAAGCCACTTGTAGGCCAAGCGTTGAGCCTCACCATGGTAGCCGTAACTGACCAGTCCAGTCCAAGCCATAATTTGATGAGGAGCCCATCCGTAAGGGTAATCCCACTGGCGGTTGGGTCGATCTAGAGTGATACGACCTCGCGAGCTCTCCGTGCAAGCTGCAAGACCCCCGTGGCTTTCGAACTTGCGAAGTGTCTTGTCGACCAAAAGGGCCGCTTGTCGCGGGCTTGCGGATTGTGCTCAGAGGGGCCAAAGAGTCGTAACGCTTTCGTACGGCATCTGCGTGCCAGTCTTAGTATTGTAATCCAGGAATATCGCTTTGTCTTCATTCCACAAATACTGGTCCATCTTTGCTTTGCGGAGTTGGGCGCGGCGATCCCAGGGAGCTGAGGATTCGATGGTTGCCGAGGTGGAAGAAGCAAACGTCGCTGGGATCTGGAGCGCATCGCCAAAATAGGTGCGAATGATAAAAGAGATATCCATCTCGTACTTGTATAGAAGGGAGTTCAAGTCTATGGTAACAAGGTCTGCGCAGACGTGCTCCAAACGATAAGTAGTGTCGTGTCCCGACTCCCTCAGCGAGCGATCGTGTAGAAAATATTCGTCCAAGGAAGGTTCACTAACCTCGCCGAAGTTATATGCACGAATAAAATCATCCACAGAAAACCCATATTTGTCGGCATATGGTTGTAGCACGTGGAGAAAATAAGACTTTTCTGTTTCGGGAGGCACTCCGAGGCCCTCAGCTTGATATCGAGATAAACCTGTGACCGGGTCAAGGCGAGTGCTCGCAGTCCAAACAGTGTAGTACTCTTTAATGGCAGCCAAAGTAGCAGTGCGCAGCAGTTCGAGGGCTCCCGGTTTATGCTTGATAGTCTCGTATGTCTTGAGAGCCATGTCTGTCAGAAAGAGGGGCTGTGACCGACCCAAATAGTAGGTCCGATTCGCATTGAATACCTTTCCATAATGCTCAATGCAGAAGCAGAAGTGAAGGATAGTCGAGCGAGCGAGATCTTAACGGCCACTACGCAGCAGGCTTAGGACGATGAAGTAACTGTCCCAACCATAGAGCTTGTTGAAGCGAGCGCCGGGAACAGGAAAGAGCAACCCACGGAGACTTTCCGTTTTGGTGGTTAGATCGACTACTTTCTCGACGGCCAGGGCGAGTAGCCCGGGTGCGTCATTAAGATCGCGCACATAAGCCGGTGTGATTCTTTCGGGGAGGAGAATTACATCCAGTTCAGCCTCAGGATGACTCTTGGCATAATCGGTATAGTACTGAAATTGCTCAGGTGCATCGCGCGGAATATACAGTCTTCCGCGAGGCTTTTCCGTCTAGTTCTTGGGATCTCGTGCTACCTGCGCTATATTAGAGGTGTCAATCCGCCGAGTCAGATTATTCTAGAAGGAAGTTCGAATGAGTCTTGACAGTCGCGCGACTGGATTTTCATGCAAGAACGACCTATCTAGCACTGTCGAGGGCCTCGTCGTGGAACTTTCTAGTAGACTTAATTCTTGTAACAGGTTAGATAGGGCATATATTCCTCGTAATTCGTAACGACAAAATCCGCCGGATATGGTTGATCCAAGTGCCAGAACCTGCCCTGAAGTTTAGCAATCATGTCCAGGGATTAATAGAAGACTGACGAATACCTTTAGACCCCCGTTATCAACAGTAATCTTGAAATCCTCGTCCGTGTCCTCTTGTTCAAGGAGTGCTTGTAGTGTTTCGCGGATCGGAACGAGAAATTTGATGGCATTCCACCGAACCGTATATATGATAAAAGAAACGTTCAGTCATCGGGCTCTTGAGTGAAATTCCAGATCAGCTAAAGGACTGACCGTTACTTCCTCGTCTACGCCGCCTGCCCTTTTCCTCTGACTGATTCCGTCTCGTAGAGTCATGCACTCTCTGGTAGTTCTAGACATAGTTGAGGATAGCATTAGCTCCCGATGCCCGAGCAATTGCAACCTAGTTAGGAGGACTCACATGGTGCACAGAATAGCGTCGGAGAAGGACTTTGGCGTCAGATGCGCTCAAACTGTCCTGAGTGAGCTGCTGTGGGGGGTGCATGACCGCCAGTCCGGATCTAGTCATGGTAGAAGCCCTCCAGTATGAGTGTCTTGGGCTACAGCGTACGAAGAAGAAGAGAAAAAAAAGGTATACTCACCTCCTGCAAAATCCTTGAAATAACGTGTAGGTTATTTAGAGAAAATTGTCAGTTAGAATTAATTGAAATCTGTCCATGAAACAAGCTCTTGTATGGATATTCATCGGTATCTCTCGGTAAACAGTTTCCCTCGTCTGTGTTCTCCGTTCCAGCCAGACGAATTTGCCGATCGCAATACTTCAGGACCGGAGAGTAGTCGGAGAGTAGGATCCATTTGCTTCTCCTTTTTTAATTGGTTGGATGCCGATATTCAACGCACTGGAGAAGCCGAAGGTTCTCCAGCCGACCTCAGTCCAGGAAGCTAATTTGGGGTCCTATCAACCCCCCAATCCTAATGGGGGAATTGCGCCTCGTGCCGCCGTGTATCAAAGTCTATTCATTTAGTTCTGATCCTTCGCATACCACTGCTTGTTTTTTATTGCTAATTTGACACACCGATCCAAGTTAAATGTCCCCATATCTTGATCCACTAAGGTTTGTATGACGCTCGACTATATCATGTACTGGTTTGTCATGGCCAGTTTGACTTATTAATCCAAACCAAGGGTCCTATGTTGTGATCCACCAGTGTTCGTATCACACTTGGCTTAAAACATCTATTGTTTGTTCCACTAATAGTGGAGAAGGCATGGTATATAACGGTTGAATTTTGCTGCCCTGTAGCCTTGATTTCGGTGTACATCAACTGAATTCCTGGGGTAAGAACGACGCCCTATCTACTATTTCTCACTTCTATTTTCATTACTGCTGTCCTTAATCTGTCAAAATGAATATAGAAACAGAGAAATCTGTTGAAAAGGCCCAAGAAACCGAATATGACGAAAACCCCCTCGACGAAAAGCAAGAAGCATGTCGAGTAGTATAAATCCGAGAAACTACTCGCATCGAGCGCGAGATGTCCATTTCAACCGCCTTCCGTCTATATCTCAAAGCAGTTTGCTGGTCCATCCTGCTGTCCACAGCAGTTGTTATGGAAGGCTACGACTTACTCTTAATTATCTTCTTCTTTGCATTCGATTCCTGGACTGAAAAGTACGGCGTGCTTCAAGTAAATGGTAAATATTCCGTCTCCGCTGCATGGCAGTTAGGACTCTACAATAAAGCTGCTGTTGATAAAATTATCAATCTCTTCCTAAACGGATTCATTGCCGAAAAATTTAGGTATCGCAAAATAATATTAGAAGTACTGATGTTGATAACCGAACTTATTTTTATCTAATTCTTTATATCAACGATCGAAGTGCTACAAGTTAGCAGTATTTTAATAAGGATTCTATAGAGAGTTTTCTAAACACTCTCTATATTATATATCTTAGAGATATCTTCTGTTACTCTCCGTAGACTGCTTACCACCTATATTAATATATATTGGGTGATGGGCCAGCTGCTTGCGTCGGGAGTGCTGAGGGTTATACTGGATAAAGTTAATAAATAGACATACCGTATCCTATATATATTGTAATGGCTATGGCCTATTCTCTTAATTATTAGGGTTATCTTTACACCTGATTTATTATAGTAGTATGTCCGTCGCGGCAATAAGCAAGCAGCCAGAGACGTACTTCAAGCCTTGATTTCGTGAGGAATTAACGACACTGTTAATATTAATACTGCTGTGGAGGTAATAACTTATACAAATAAACTTAAAAAGGAGGCAAGCTATAATATGATATACGTCAACTGCTTTAGGGGCTATAATCTTCGTTGGACCGAGATTGCTTGTCTCGCGTGGGATATTCAGAATATCTACAGTATAACTTTAATAAATAATTTCATGTATTTTTTCTAATAGACGGGGATGGATACTTTAAATACTTTCAACCTTACTATGGTATAATATGGGATTGGGTTCATTAAAGTATTTATTACCTGCATATTTATAGCTCGTATCGGCCGTTACTAATTATATCTTTGGGGATTGTCTATTCTTTTGCTGTTATTTATTAGTATTAGAATCTCTGAGATTCCTGGCTAAGGCAACAGTGCTGCTTTCTGGGCTTTAAGATTTCTACTTCTAGTGTTCTCCCTCTGCTATTAGATCACTGTGGGAATAATATGTTACTCCATCGTCTCGGAGATTTTATCCGTTCGTCTTCGGGCTAAGACTATCAGTCTGGCCCGTAATATCTACAATATCTGCTCTATTGTGAGTGGGATCATGACACTTTATATAATCAACCCTACTGCCTGGAATTGGAAAGCCAAGGCTGGGTTTTTCTGGGCAGGCTCATGTCTGCTCTATTTCGTGTGGACCTTTTTCCGTCTACCTGAGAGCAAGGGACGCACGTATGCAGAGCTTGATATACAATTTAAGAAAAAAATAAATGCCAGAAAGTTCTCAGCAGTCTCGGTTGATGTACTTTCTCGTGAAGTTTATGAGGAGTCCCGAGATCATGTGAATACGGAATAATTCCAACGGGTGGAATAAGATATGAGACAGTAGTTATGAATATCACCGAACAGAGACTTTTCATTTTCCCCCCCCCCTAGCGAGTAATTTGGACATTAGAGCTGACCTGGACTATACTGGATGTAACTGCTTTTGTAGATATATTATACAGCTAGATAACAATAAATATACATCAATCTACTACTATTTATCATTATATTTGAACCACTAAGGTTTTTCAGTGAATTCCTAGACAAAACAGGAAAATCTACGCACCAGTCTACAGAAGAAACGAATGAACATGATATAGTAGCTTTTTCAGCACGAGAAAGGAGGATAAGTATATTTCTTCGGTCACTGTCACATACAAGCAAAGACAGCCTCAAAATCAGAAGAAAAACAGAGCTACAGGATCTCTCTCCGACCAGACCCCTTGAGCCGAGTGCAAGGTGTATGTCATATAGGAGCTTTCACTTCCAACAGTTGAAAGCCCCTAGTGGTTATGGTACAATCCCCAAGTAACAGCACGACGGTCATGCAACGCTATGAGTGAATTGCAACGCATCACACCCTTTGTCCCAATTTTACTTCGCCATTGATATCTGCTGATTGAATCATTTATTAGGTCGATGATATCGGAGTTGCCGATGTAAAATCTGTCGACGGATCCGTCACCCGTGACACCAAAGGCACAAGTGCCATATTGGACAAGCTAGTGATGTGCCCCAAAGTTATTCACTTCCCAGCGACCACCATTGGCAATGTTCTTGGCTATAACCTGACAGTCGCTTACTAGAGGAGAGGCACTTGAGGTCTGGTTCTCAAGGGTAGAGATGCCACATTCATCAACCCTCTCGTTTGCTGCCTGGATTGTAATGACACCATTTGGGTTCAGAGATTGACCGGTTACTGCCTGCTCGGCATCAGAGGTCAGGTAAATGGTGCCATTTGGATCAATGGGAGTACCCTGGGTAAGGACGAGGCCGGTAACAAAGATAAAACCGATGGAAATGCGCATTGTGAAGGAGACTCTCGGGGTACACTGAGATTGAGATGGGGAAGAAGATGAGGAAGAAGCGATTCCTAAGGCTATTTATATCTTTGATCCAAGGTGATTGGGGGACATCCTGGATTGTATAGGATACGACGTACTCCGAGAGCTTCATCAGGGGCTCAGCAGGCTGGGCTAGCACTACATGTCTAAATAAATTAGCGTTAACTAAAATGAAACTACGTGCACTTACGCAACTAAGAGTAAGCCACCGTTCAGAGTCAGTCCCAGTAGTACTATATGTCCAGGGTTGTGCGTTGGAGTGGATATTGAAGCTATTATTATGTTTGAAGCTGATACCTGCGTCATACAGCAGTATTTGAGATTAGATGAGCTTCTATGCTCAGCATGTTGACATAATTACCTGTGGACATGGAATTGAACCTGATCTCGCATGATTATAAGTGAACGGGAAGATGTTCTTGTCTATCAAAACAAAAAAGGGGAAAGAACGGGAAAAAAGCATCAACAGTGAGAATCTAGTCAATATCGAGGGAAGAGCAGCTGTGACCCTTAACTCGAGTGTTGCCTGGCTATGAATGATAGAGACTTATAGTGGCAAATTATTGGCGTGTACCTAGTGGCTTGGGACCAAGTAGACTTGGTCAATTCTTGTGATATATCAAATCGTCCGAGTTCCCGTTTCACAGATCCCAAAAATCTCTTGGCCCTGTCACAAGGTTGGTTCTAAGCGAATTAGAACTCTAGAACCCGTCCAACCATGTGTGGATTATCCAAATAAATAATTAGTTTGCTAGGACCCACTCAATGTTTGTCATTTCGGTAAGATACTACATCCAACCCCGGTCAGTATACAAATACTTAATCCAACATCTTCCTGAGAGGATGCAACCCCCGAGAAATTGTCTCGGCAGATGTCTGACTTACATGAATCTGAACGGAGTTTCATTAACCTCCGGCTACTCCGAGGCCTGATATGAGGCTAATACGTGTGACAATCTGCCCTTCTCTCCGTTTCTCTCTCGGGTGAATCCCCTGTCGCAGCTGCCACAACACTCAATTCTTACAGCTGATGGGCTGTTTGTTGGTTCTCCTGGGATTAATCAACATCTGATCTACGACAGCCTTCAATGTCATCCTTTCTCTGGCGGATTTTGGGCTGCAGTTATCGTACATGGTCCCGATTCTGCTTATGCTTTGGCGTCGGATCGTCGCCCCGGACAACCCCACATATGGGCCGTGGAAATTCGGTCGCTTGGGAGTGACAACCAACCTTTTCTCTTTGATATACTTGGTGTTTACCAGTATTTTTCTTGTATTTCCCCCATACCAGCCGGACACAGCAGTCAACATGAACTACGGTTGCTTGATATTCCGAGAAGTGCTACTATTTAGTGGTGTATATTGGGTTTGGAAGGGTCGGCATGTCTACAAAGGCCCAGTGATGCGGCTCAACAGGGCGATTAAGAGGTAGCTTTACAGAAAGATTCAGCGCAGGGTCATGATCACACACCTAACCACGAATTTTAGGTTAACGATATGTTAGGTTTATATAGTAGTCAAGCCACAGGTTAACTAATTCTACATGGTCCTAAGCCACTAGGTACACGCCAGTAACTTCCCAATATAAGCCACTTCATGGCTAAACACCTGGATATGGTTCGAGGGTTGTTCTGGTCTTTCATTATGGCATCTACTAGATAGGATAAATTACTGTTCTATATATCCCTCGTTTTAGTGAGAGTCTGTACATACGACCACAGGGTGTGGAAAACAGGGCTTCCCGTCCGCTCAGCCGTACTTAAGCCACACGCCGGCAGGTTAGTAGTTGGGTGGGTGACCACCAGCGAATCCCTGCTGTTGTACGTTTTTTGTTTTTATTTTTATTTTGTCTAATCTGTCTGATGTGCACTGAAATTCCCCTCACCCTTTCTTTATCTGAACACCCTGAAGCTCCCCCTATTCTGCACCTGAATGTATGTGTTCCTGATGACCCTAACTGCTGACGTGTATCCCTCTGCCCGTCGCTGATTTATTCTGTGCACATGCGTTGCTGCAATCATAGTTATTTTTCAATATACTGTGATTATATTTTTGCCCCCGATTTTCCTTTAAGCAAAGGTCCTTCGGAAACACCAGACCCTCTCCAAAACGAGGTGATCCAACCTATTTATTCCAAACCCGCACATAATCAACCATCATTCGCGTCGATGCCTCGTCCTTGGTCTGCGCATTCGGCGCCCCAGGCCAATCCCCACCAACAGCAACATTCAGCAAGAGGAAGTGTCCCTGATACGCAATCTTGTACCACGTATCATAGTCATTGATATCCCTCCCCGTAAGCGAAAACGTCTTCTTCCCATCCACATACCAGTTCAGCACATTATTCCTCCACAGCTCAACCCCATCCGCCGTAACCTGCGTACGGTCGACCTCAAAGCCAACATAGTGCCACGCACACTTCGTCCAGGGCTTCCCCCCATTCGTCAGACCCGAGGGCTCATTGCAAACCCCCCCAGGCCCTGTCCCGCAGTGCAACGCGTTATACACGGTATTCTGTCCGTTGATGACCTCGAGGATATCCCACTCGGAAGTATACGGCCAGTTCTGGTAGTTCCCGCGGAAGTCCGCGCCGAGCGCCCAGAAGGCGTTCCAGATCCCCTTGGAGAGGTTCTCGTATGCACAGCCCGTTTTGATCTTCGCTTCGACGAAGAGCTTGCCGCCGCGATTGGCTTTGAAATCATTGCGGACGGTCTCGATCCGGGCGCTTGTCCATTTCCCGTTACTTTCTTTCCGCGGGATGATACGCAGCCAGCCCTCCGGTGTGATGTAGATGTTGTTGATGGAGTTTGTATACGTCTGCAGCTCGTTGCTGCCCCAGTTTGGTGGGCCGCCTGGGTACTGTGTGCCGATGTCGTAGATCCATTTTGACGTCGAGGGTTGCTTCAGCGAGCTCGTTGGGTAGTTGAATTCGTCTTGCCAGGTGAGCGAGTAGCCGGTGAGGAGGGATTTGTGTGGGCCGAGCTCAAGACCGGCGGTTGGGAGGGCACGGGCTACATGGAGGGCTTCATGGGCTTCGTGGACCTCTTCGGAGTGTGTTGAGGAGGGGTGTGCTGTTGCGGCGCCGAGCGCGAGGGAGAGAAGGAAGAAGGATCTCATGGTGTCGATTCAACCGGAGAACTAGACTGAAGATCTCACGACTCAACTATTAGCAAGGTATCGGAGACAGCATGAGGGAAACTTGGCCTTCTAAAGCTTTTCTCGCCCTGCTGGGCACTCCAGTCGAATTCTTCAAAAAGGGAGGATCTGATATCCTACTGCTGAGCAAAGCCCGGTCAGCCGAGCAATCACACCAATGGCGAATCTGGGTTTCAGCCCATTGAGACAAAACAATATCAGGCAAGATTACCCACGAACATGAGCAATCAGAACCCCGGATCGCTTAGGGAGCTAGGCACATTTCGTACTAGATGGTGAAGTAGCGTGGTGTTCCTGGCGCCAGTTATTTCGGGAAGCGGCGGCGAGTCGATATTATTGGTGGAGCCGCTATAGATCGGTCTGGCCATCGGGTTTTTGCCATGTGTAAGCGAGCCGAGCTGCCAGCAGGCCCCTGGTCTGTTCCATGGATCGCCGCATCTCGCCGATTCTACGAGCTCTGCAAGATGTAGCGAATTACTAGCCCTGGGAGTAACATGGAACAACGAGAAAAGCTCAACTAAAGTATTACTATCAGGGTGAAGACGGTGTCATGTTTGATTAATTATATATATGAATATTTTGAAGACTGAGTAGTGGAGCGGAAGGCCCTGCAATACATAGTGGTCGATGGTGGTGTACTTGAAAGTGGCGAGTCGGGGCATTTCCCTCGCCACAAGGGCGGTAGAAATGAAGGCACGATTGAAACGTTCTAGGTTTTTAAAAGTGGGTGATGTTGATTCGTTTAAGATGTTGTTTTCTTCGAGCTCCAGTTTGCCTGTAAAACGAAGCCGTTAGTGGAGGAAGAATGGAATAAGCGGGATAACAAATCAGTAGAGGTGAAAGTGGGGTTTTAGTGAATGTGAACTTATTTTAAATTTGGCCAATAATAATTCTTTTGAACTGGCTTATCGAAGCTGTCGAGGGGAAGTAAAAACTTTGGCGGAAGCGAGCACGAGAGAGCTTAAGAAATTGAAGACACGCTGATTACTTTCAGGTTTATTACGAATAGATCATTATTTTGAGATAAGATAAGCGGAAAGCTGACTGTAATAAGGTTGTTTTTTTATAAACCGCAGTGTCCGGAGAGAGGAAGGAAGGTTACAGAGATCTAGTGTAATGGCTGCTCTATATTAGAAGAGTCATTCTAAATCAAGATATTATAGGTTATACCGTGACATTGTTTCTTAGAGAGGCTATTGGGTCTTCTCAGCTAAGACTTAGTCCGGGAAGACATATATAGTTCTCTCAGATTTCTGCAATGGTAAGCGACTTCGAAGATTATCTCTACTAACATAGAGTATAATTCTAGGTTGTCCTCGGGTCGTTTGTTGGACTCAAGGTACGATGTGTTAATGCAATAAATATTAGGAATTATGGTTGTCGTACTGTTCACAGAATCTGAGGGCTTCTGCCAGTCCTGTGGCTTGGGAGGGCTTAGCTGTGTTAGGTGAGATCTATACTTGAGGTGTAAGTTTAGCGAGAGGCGGCACGAACCGTCCTATATCTCTAGATCTTTAAACAAGTGAGCAACAGCAATTCTGTAAGCATACTCATTCGTTACCTGGATTGAATTTATCTTGTGATACGTGGGGGTATTCGGCATCTTGTAGTCGTTGTTGATTTTATAGAACATATCACGAACCATGCCTCGCTGAGACATACCGAGAGGACCTGATGTACAGACTTCGAAGGCAGAGATATTGGATCTGTTGAGCCTCTATGGGTAGATGTTTGTGCATTGGAGCTCAAAGGATTTGTAGGCGAAGGGACCAAACGCGATCTTTTATTTGTGAGATACTGCGGCGGCTGTTTTGAGATAAGCTATGGCCGTGCTTTGTAGAAAAGTGTCTTGGTCTTCTTCGGCTTCTTGGGCTTCGTTATGGACAATCTCTGTAATGAGTGAGAGGATCTCTGGAGATAAGCGCTCCGCTATCGTAATAATGGAGTTGAGAAAACAGAGTAATTAAGCGGTTAGGATTGAGAGAGTGAAGAAGTGATAAGGTAAGAAGGTGAGAAAATAGGTAAGAAGGTAAGGAGGAAGGTTCCTGGAAGGGAGTGGACATGACCTTGGGCAGGCACCTGCCTGGTGACCACCGCCATACTTTGGCTGTTGTATGTTTTTTGTGTCTTGATTAATTTATTTTTCTTGGGTTGAGCGTCGTCTTTCTTGATCGACGAATGTACGGTGAGGATGAAGGTTGTTATATAGGACAGCGGTGTTGACGTTGACAAAAGAAGTTCTGGCTGTCGCACGCTATCCTCTGTTTTGCCCTATTATTCGTAGTGCCAGAGCCTCAACAGTATCTTACCATCAAGTGGACTATTCAACAACCATTCCCGAAGATTTAACTTAAAATGTTGGTATTCAAGGGGCCAAGAAATAAATCATGTCAACGAAGGAATTTTACGGAGAACAACTAACTTGCTTATGCGAGCCCCAACATGGGCAGCCGAGTCAATCATTAGGGAGGAATAGAATGCATGCCGAACAATTAAATCATTACCCGCCTAGATGCGCCTCTACAACCGCTCCCGCTGGTAATTGGTCTACCCCTGCCTTGGCGAGTGAACCTGATCGCCTATTATTTATCTTTTGCTCGAGATATTTACCCTTGTCCCATTTACCACAATACATACGCAGCTCCCTTGTCCCGCCGTATAAGTCTACTATTTCTGTTGTTTCTTGATCCCACAAAATTTGAGGGTTCTTATAAACACATTATTATTGGCTTGAATAAATGAGGGGGCAAATTATAGCTTTGAATGGCGTGAGGTTGTGCGAATCCCAAGCTTGAAATGAACAAGTTGAGTTATAAGCTAAAATGACATCATTCACGAGCGAGGTTTAATGGGCTAGAATAATACAGTGAGTAACCATAGTACACAATCTGGAACTGGTAGGCTAGTATCCACCGGCCGTCTCCTAGACTATACTATACACACTAGGTAGCATGCTTGGTCGTCTATTGTCCCTTTTTCGCATGTTTATCTAGCGGTACATTGTGTTACCGTTAGGGTTTCCCAGGGCAATATATCTTGGAACTCAGCCTATATATGCTGTTGCAGCCTTCTAAGGCCTCTTACACAAAATACCTACGGCCCGACCTCCCTAATAAAAACATATCTCCCATCATCAATATACCTGGGGTTGCTTGGTCCTAGAAGCTTTCAGTATGTCAATCAAACTGACCTCTAGGGGTGTGATGAAGGATATTTCGTCAGGCACTAGAAATGCTTTACCCCAGGATGTCGAACCGGGTCGCTTGAATGCAGAGGCTGAAAAAGGGGTTATTAGAAAACTTGATGTATGTTATTTGCCAGATTAATGGCGAATCCAAAAATACTCGATTTTAATAAACTTGAGACTGACTGGGCACTAGGGACGCATAATGCCGTAAATATACTATTCTGGAGATGCGCGTGCAGGAAAATTTGCTAATAATGACGTTTTTTTAAGGCTGGCTATGCTCCTCTACCTATTCAGTTTTCTAGACCGGTGAGTGGAACGGAAACCTTTACATCATAAGTATTCCTATTGATAGTCTGTTTAGGGTAAACATTGGGAACGCTCGGTGAGCATTCAGCCCCTCCATCTTGTGTGTGACAGATTCTAATTATTTCCTCTAATTCTTACAGACTTTATGGACTCGAAGAGGATCTGGCACTCGCCGGCAACCAGTACCAGATCTTAGTTTCAGTCATTTTCGCAACATACATTAGCCTCGAGCTGCCCTCCAACTGGGTTATTAAAAAGATTCATCCGTCGCGATGGATCTCTTTCTTAGCAACAGGATGGGGTATTGTTGCAACACTTTCCGGCATTACTACTACTTTTGGCGGTATGCTGGCTTGTCGTATCTTGATGGGGGCTTTAGAGGGTGGCCTCTGGCCCGGGTTAGTGACCTATTTGACTTTATTCTATACTAGGCGAGATCTTGGCTTGCGTATTGCGGTTCTATTTGCCTGCTCTGCTCTGGCAGGTGCATGTGGTGGCTTACTCGCGTTTGGTATTGGCTTCATGGAGGGTAAGTGAGAATAAATCGGGCAAAACACCTATTCACTCCAATATACCTAACCTTTGGACAGGGATAGCGGGGTACCATGGTTGGAGATGGATTATGATTCTTGAAGGACTGCCAGCTGTTATTCTTGGTGTCGCAGCTTGGTTTGGTCTTGCCGATGACCCTTCAACAGCCTATTATCTGACACTTGACGAACGAGCTCTCCTTCAAGCTCGTTTGGACCAACAACCTGGATTGACAGAATCTGCGAAACGGTTTCACTGGAAAGATGTTCTTGAAGCCTTTCTCGACTGGAAGACGTGGATTTTTTGTTTTGCTCAGTTTGGGGCTGACGTGATGCTTTATGGTAAGCTTTCCAAAAGTTGAAACAGAAACAATGTGGACGGTGAAATTACTGATTTTTGTTCCAGCTTTTTCAACATTCCTACCGACCATCATAAAAAGTATCAACAAAGACTTCTCAACGCCAGTAGTACAAGTACTTACCATACCGTGCTATTTGCTTGGTGCCGCGAGTTTCCTCTTAGTGAGCCACGTTTCCGACAGACAGCAACGTCGGGGTGTCTGGGTCGTCATCATGGGAACAGTATCAGTCTGTGGATACGGAATGTTAATATCTGATGGTAATATTGCCGTGCACTACGCAGGCTGCTATCTCGTTGCAGCTGGTTTGTATGTCATTGCCGGTTTACCGCTGGCGTGGCTCCCAACTAATACTCCGAGATACGGGAAACGCACCACATCGATTGCTATGCAAGCTGCTATTGGTAACAGCGCGGGAATTTTGTCAAGCTTTGTGAGTTTTGTAGCCTCGTCGAGGCCATTTTACACCTGCTTTCCTCAACCTAACGAATATGCAGCTTTATCCGACGGCAGATGGTCCTCACTACATTAAAGGACATGCAATTGCGCTGTCCATGGGATCCTTCGCGGTGATCTCTTACGGGATCGTCTGGGCATATTACGGGGTCGAGAACAGGAGAAGGGGCAATGGCAGTTCACAAGAACAAAAAGATGGGCTGACATATGCTGGGCTTGAAGAGTTAGGCGACAAGAGTCCCACGTTCATCTATGTTACATGAGCCCTTTGAAATCTATCATACAAAAAGTTTTTTTTCACAAGAATCTCTGATGAGACAATTCAAGGATGTCTCAGTTCTATTGACAAGCCAATTTATTTGAAAATGCTATATGTAGTATGCAAACTCAGTGCTGCATTATCAGTGGGCAGTTGAGAAAGCTCTCATCCAGAATTATATGCAGCCAACTCGTGCTGATAATTACCCCACGCAAGAATTATGAATTGATGGGAACTGATAGTCTGTAATACATGCTTTGCAACAATCAGTAAAATGGGCTTATGGTGTAAAAAAATCTTCCTGAGTGGGCTTGGTCAGATTGCGTAATTTCAGAGTCATATAGCGTGTGCCAGGGACCAACCGGCCCTACCCTGCTATAGGTATGTACCAATACACACACTGGACGACCCGTTGGTCGTGTATTATGCCTTTTTGGAGTGTTTCCTTAGTGGTAAAATGTTCAACTAACAGGGTTTTACAGCCTGTTATCATAGGAACAACAATGGCTGTAGTAATTTTCTGCTAACTCTGTTAAAAAATACGGAACTTACATTATAAGGCTACTTTCATTCCTGGTTGACGTGAGGTTGCCAAGAAGGCATGAAAATAACAATTCTCGAGTCCCACCACCGTTCCATCAAAAATTCAATTCGTGACATTTTCCGTGTCAAAAGTTCACTATGCATGCAAGTTATCTTGAGTCTCTCAAAAGTCATCCTTTGCTATGGCTGTTCGTAGCGGCTATAGTGGCGGGTTTGACCAAAAACTACTTTAACAAGGGGCTGAACAGATATCCTGGGTCAACGATTGCTTCTTTTACAGACTGGTGGAGATTTTATGTGGTATGGGGGATGAAAGCAAATTTCACGTATTTGAAAATGCATCGCCAGCTGGGAGACGTTGTGCGACTGGGACCAAACACTCTTTCTTTTTCGCACCCCCAAGCCATTAAAGCAATATACGGCATTGATAATAAGCTTGGGAAGGTTAGAAATGACTCCTCCATCACATATTTCATGTGATATTACAGGTACCGTCGGCTTTTCTTTATGCTAATTATCAGAACTAGAGTGACTTTTATCCGGTCCAAATGCAGGTCTCCAAGGGCGAAATACTTCAATCGCTTTTTGGCACACAGGATCAAGGGTATCATGGGAGACTGCGGAAGTTTGTTAGTAGCGCATTCTCCATGGGATCAATTGTTCAATATGAGGCTCGAGTTAATGAGACCGCAAGAGTCTTCCTGGAAAAAACGGAGGAATTATATGCAAAAACTGGAGCACGGGTTGACATGAAATTGTGGCTTCAATTTTTCGCTTTCGATGTGATTACCGAAGTTACATATGGTAAAAGGGTTGGTTTCGTTGATAACGTCGAGGATGTGGAGGGAATCATTGCATGGCTTGATCGTATCTTCAAATACATGTCCGCGGTTCGTTATATGTGACCCCGAACATGGCTGGTCAACTGCACCTTATCTGATTCCAACGCTAGGTTGGCCAAATGCCAATTCTTGATAAGCTACTTGTCAAGAATCCCATTTTGGTTTTGATGAGCAAGTATGGCTTAATTGATAATTCGTCAGGAACAGCGCGATTTTCTAGGGCTCGGATGACGGAACGCCTTCAAGAGCTTGCAGAAATGAAAGCATTAGGAGTGGAAGAAATTAGGCAACGTGGTGACCTACTCACGAAGTTCCTGGAATCTCAGAAAAAGGATGAATCTCGATTCTTTAATGACAGCCGCATACTCACCATGACCACATCAATTGCATTGGCGGGCTCTGATACTACAGCTATAAGCCTGTGTGCTATCTTCTATCACCTCCTTCATAACCCGGAATGCGCTCAAAAGCTTCTCCAAGAAATAGACGACGCCATCAAGTCTGGACTCATTCAAGACTCTGAGATCTTCTCTTGGGGTGACGCCCAGAAGCTGCCGTATCTGGACGCGTGTATTAAAGAAACATTCAGGATCCACCCTGCGATCAGTCTCAACCTCGAGCGAGTCACACCGGATGAGGGCATTGAAATCTGCGGCAATTTCATCCCCGGCAGGACCATTGTCAGCTGCAATCCATGGGTTCTCCAGAGAAGGGCGGAGATATTCAGTGATGACGTGGAATGTTATAGACCAGAACGTTGGTTAATTGATGAAAGCTCTTCGTTCGAGACAGAACGTGCCCGGTTGAATGAGATGAAAGCAACCATGCTACACTTTGGAGCCGGGACACGGACATGTCTTGGGAAGCACATTGCACTTCTTGAGATGTATAAGATCGTTCCGAGCCTCTTGCGGAAATTTGATGTGGGTGGCTTGTGACTTACTGTTTCAGTCTGCAATCATGTTACGAGGAACTAACACACTACTATAGATGAACCTTGCTACAGATAAGGAATGGGATTTGGAAACTTTATGGTTTGTGAAACCGACAGAATTCGAGGTTGATATTAAACTGAGAAACTGAGAGGGTGATGATCTAAGGCAAATGAAAGACAACCTGAAGGTTCCCTAGCATTTTTCTATTTTAATGCATCCTGTATTGTTTATAAATTTAGGTGGAAGAGTTTGGGTTAGAGACGGCTCTCTAGCATCAAACGAGGAAACTTTGTATGGTATAACAGAAAACTCCACCTTACTCAGGGGTAGAATCACTCAAAATGGCAACCAGGGTGTTATATATCGTGTCATCAATGTCAACCTCATTTGCTTGTAGCGCCTCGCTCCGCAGCTTGAAGGACCTTTCGAAGGGAAGCCGAGGGGAGGGACCACCATCTATAGCAGGACTTTCCTTGAGGCCTTGGCAGTATGTATCCACTTCCTTCTTATAGTCATCGAGGGGCCGGAACTTGCTTGGATCCACTGCAATGATGGAAAACCCAAATTGCTCCAATGCTGGCGGAAATGCGGGCGAGCCGGCCAACACACCAAACAGCTGCACCATAGAAGCAATACCGGAGCCTTTGTAGCCCCCCCAAGGTGCCATCGCCCCATCCAGGATATCCCAGGGATTTGACGTTGCCTCTCCATCAGCATTGAACCCTGAGCCGAGGGGTAGCTCTGTACCAAGCCTTTGGGCAAGAACGATATCAGCGTGCAGGATGTTGGAGGTGGCGATATCGAGTATGACTGGAGTGCTGCTTGAAGGAAATCCAATACATAGCGGATTGGTTCCGTTTATGCCCTTATAACCGCTGTGAGGCGCCACCCATGGAGTCGAGTTGGCTGTGATTATGGTAACAAGGTCTTCCTTGGCAGCCATCTCAGCATAATATGCTAGCATACCTGTAGTCCAGGTGTTGTTTGCTCCAACAATCGCAATGCCGAGTTGTTTCGCCTTTTGAATGACCATTTCGGTAGCCTCTTGGCCCACCAAGTATCCAAAGGTGTCATGGCCATCCAGTTGCGCTATAACTGGAGTCTCGTTGGTAACCTCAATCCACTCAACGGGCGGTGTACTCCCAAGACGGTCTCGAATGGCTAAAATGCGTGCGAATCCGGCAGATGAGTAACCGCGAAGCTGGCTATCGATGAGATGTCGTGCAATTTTGTCCCCACTAGCATCACTGTATCCTGTTCGAACAAGAACATCATGCGCCAGCTGTTGACCTTTTTCTAGTGAAATTTTCATCTTGGTTGCTTCCGATGGGCTGTTCTGGAAAATTCAAACTAGACTGAAGAGACTGCGCGGCGGTACACGATCAACAAAGTTACAACACCCACTCGGCAAACGTTGAGAGTTTTGGCAGCATGAAATATTTATGCATGTCTACGACGTCAACGCACCGTCTTGCCAACGTAATTATTTGGGTTCGACCTGTATCCGTATGAGAAGGTAATCACGTTTTGATTTGATGGCGTGAGCTTCCCTGGGGATTCGTCAGGATGGCGCAATGAGTTTCGGCAGTTGTAACCCGTTTCCTTAGACCCTTGATTTAGGTAACTAACCAAAGCATACCAAAGCGGCGAACTTTACGACACTTGGGCCCCGTAAATGATACTAACGGGAAATTTTGATCTTCGATAGTTATCATAATGTAGTAAATCTTTCCGCTGCACTTACCGTGTCATTTAGTGATGGGGCAAAGGGGCACTTTTTATTCCCAATTTACCTTTAACTATTCCCTCACTTCGCACTAGACCTACCCATTTAATGACTTGTGAACTCTCTCGCAATAGCCTGTTGCCTATTGCCCTGAATTAGAGTCCTAGTGTCACTAAATTGGACGCCGTGGGGCAGAGGACGATCCGCAGCTGGGGCAGACCATATCGTATCATGATAGTTTATCATATTATCTTGTTCTATATATTGGTACTACATATCAAAATAGCAATATAGTAGTAATAAAGGGAAACAATTCAGAATTATGGATGGATAGATTTACTTTTTAATTTCTGCAATGAAACACTTAAAATATTCAGGTGTTATCAGATACTTGATTTCAGAGCAACTTGCACTTCTCCATAAAGAATCAGCAATAAAAAAAAAGAAAGAAAAAAAAAGAGTTGACATATTTTCCTGAATGATCGGGCGACCAGCTTCTAGCATACCTCAATCAAATTGGTGATTCCCATGTCCATCCTATCCTAACTTAGAAGGCAAATTCCGATATCCTTCTCATATAAAATTCTCGAGCCCAACAAACCCATGTAAGATTCCTGAGAAAGACTAGGGAATGGGAGTTTTGAATGCACAAAGCAGCTGGGAAGCATATCTCATCCCCCATACCTGCGGGGAAGTCGCCGCTGGTGGGATATGCAGAACCAAACTTTGTGGCCTTCAAGGTTTCGCTCCATGGCAAAATCAAAACGTGCGAGGAGTGAAATGGAATACCAGCAGGACACGGATTCACTTCCAGGTAACTCTATAACTCCCTTCTTATGATCAAATGGTACATACGACCACAGGGTGTGGAAAATAGGGCTTCCCGTCCGCTCAGCCGTACTCAAGCCACACGCCGGCAGGTTAGTAGTTGGGTGGGTGACCACCAGCGAATCCCTGCTGTTGTATGTTTTTTATTTCTTTGCTGAAACTAACTCCTTTGAATCTATGGATGGGGTGTGTGTTGGTTGCATGAAGGAAGGAAGAAAGAAGGGTTGAGAGATCTCTTCAAGTTAGTGGCAGATTTTATGTATGCACTTGGCGGCACTCAAATAATAGACAAGTTGGTTATATATATAGTAGCCGAGGGGTTATCTGTGAGCACAAAGAACCAGTTTTGTTACCCTGTACAACTGGCTAAAAATGACCTACACACACATGAACGACTCTAGAAAAAGCTGACATTGATATCAATATATCGACCTAAATTCTATCCCCCATCACAAACTCACTTCTTTTCCACCCCCTCATACTTAGCATGTAAAGCTTGCCCTGCCACCTTCCCCAGCTCAGCTAATGTGCCAGCCCCCATAATCTCCAGCACACTAATATCCAGACCAAACGCCTGCTTCCACCACCGCCGCAATTCAATAGCCATCAAACTATCCATACCAATCTGCGGCAGACTGAGTCCAAGCTCGAGATCCTCCTCCGGCTTCATCATGAACCGGAAGATGCGCCGTCCGATCTCCTCCGCCAGATAATCCGTATTAGCCTTGTCGAGCAGTAACACTGGCTCGTCAGCCGCACGACCAAGAAAGGATTTCAACGCGTTCGAGCTAGCGCCAGAAGACTCGCCCCCGCTGCTTTCCTTGGGGATGTTGTGGTACATCCCCATGCGGCGATCGCGGCGCCAGCTGACCTGGCAGTTGGGGTCTTCGAGGTGGGTTTCGGCGCGAAGACCCATGATGATGTATCCGGAGCTGGCCCAGGGGTGGGTTGGGTCTGAGGTGGTGGTGGTGGTGGTGGTGTCGTGTACCGCGGCAGGAGGATGCGAGTTCAAAATGGCGAGATGCATGTAGTCGAGTAGCTCGCGCTCGGGGAGGAAGAACAGGCCCTGGGCCTTGAGCTTCTTGCGCAGGGCGGGAATCTCCGCCACGAAGCCGATGTCGTCAATGGGGCAGATGCCCAGCACGGAGGCCGGGAGGCCCTGCTTGTGCCGGTATTGTGTGAAAGACTCGAGGAAGGTGTTGGCGGCGGCGTAGTTGGCTTGGCCTGGCTGGTCCACGAGGGTCACGAGCGAGGATGTCATGACGAAGAAGTCGAGGGTTGTGCGGTTCTTGAAGGCCTCGTGGAGGTTCCAGGCGCCTTGGACTTTGGGCGCCACGGCCCCGTTCCATTCCTCGTAGGTCAGATCGACGAGAGGGCCGTCCTAGGGAAATGATGGTTAGTTCAGAGTAAGACATGCAATGGGGATAGAAGAAGAAGTGACATACCCGAAGCACCATTGCCAGATGAATGACACCCTTGATGGGCTTGCTGGCGCTGCTGATGGCCCGCTCGATATCCTCTGCCACCTCGGCGCGGCCAGCAACGCCAGTCACCTTGCATCCCATGGTGTTCAACTCGGCGAAGAAGCCCTGGTCAGCTTCGGATTGACCGGCGCTTCGAGAGAGGAAGATGAGCTCGCGGGCCCCCTGCTCGACCATCCATGTCGCGATGGATTTACCCAGTCCACCGGTGCCACCAGTGAGCAGGTAACTAGCTTCGGAGTCAAGTTGGCATTCCTGTGGACCAGCAACGGAGGGGATGTTGGAGATGGCACTGGGAATAGTGACGACGGCTTTACCGATATGGTCGCCGTTTTGCAGATGACGGAAGCCAGCTTCGATCTCGTTTGCGTTGAAGAGGGTCATGGGAGAGATGGGCGTCAGCAGTCCCTGCGCGTACATCCAGATCCATCGCTCCATCACTCTAAGAATCATCGGTTAATCATAGCTAGAGGCAAGTGAGAAAAGGGGGAAGCTTACTTGCCGACAGATGCCGGACGCTCTCTCATCGCATGGGCCAAATCCACGCAGCAGTACGACCGGTTGGCCAGGAAAGGCTCCATGCTGAGCTGGCCAAAGCCAACCAGATCTCGTTTCCCCAGCTCAATCAGCTTGCCAAACTCTGCAACGCACTTCCAGGAGGCATGGAGCAGGTCACCCGAGAGCGAGTTCAGAACAATATCCACCCCCCGCTCTCCGGTCTCATTCATCACTCCGGGCAGGAACGAGTCATCGCGCGAGTGGAAGATGCGGTTTCTCGGGATGTTGAAGTGTTGGGTCAAATACTGGGCTTTTTCTTCACTGCCAACGGTGACGTATATCTGTCATGCGAGTGGAAGGTTAGATATATCAGGACATGGTATGTTCAGCGAAGACTCTAGGGAAATACTGACCTCTGCTCCGACGAGTTGGCACAGTCGGATGGCACAGTGGCCAATACCACCAGCGGCCGAATGGATCAAGACGCTCTGCAAAACAATGTATCAGCCAAGATCTATAGGAGAGTGCGGAAATCTGATGCATACCTGGCCCTTCTCAAGACGACCAACATCCATCAATGCCTGGAAGACAGTCGTATAACAAGCAACCATGGTGGCCGCCTCTTCAAAGCCCAGCTGATCAGGAATGCGATGGACCAACGAGTCTACCAGAAGAGCATGCGTCGAGAAGCAGCCTTCCACCGCGATGGCGCACACCCGATCCCCGACGGTGACATTGGTGACCTTGGAGCCAACACGGCTGACCACTCCAGACAACTCGACGCCCAGTGGCACGCTCTTGGGTCCAAAGGAGAGAACCCCCATGGCAACCATGATATCCTACGACGGTCAGTAGAACACCCTGAGAAATAATCGGCCAAATCAACTTACTCGGAAGTTCATGCCGACAGCTCGCGTATGAACCTCAACCTCATGGTCTCCCAGCTGACCAGGCAACGCTCCCTCCACCCATTGCAGAGTCTCCAAAAGCCCCGGCTTCCCGATCTCCAGTCTCTTAGCCAGGCCCGTCTCCGGCTTGCTCCTCTCAATCACCTCCTGTTTGAGCGAGAACGGCTGGTAGCGACCAATCTTGATGACCCCGTTCTCGACGGCAAACTCACGGTCGGGGAGAAGCTTCTCCACATCGTCGTGGGAGCGGACCTTGTTGAACACCTTGATGGCTAACTCAGACAGTTGGGGCTCGGCGGGGTCGATTTCGAGTGTGTTCAACGAGGCGGCCAGCTCTGCGCGAGCGACGCGGAAAGCGCCTATCGTCTGTGCTGAGCGAGGATCGTCGCAACGCAGCTGCGAATGCGGCATCAGCCACAGAAGTTTTTGCTTCTGGGAGTCAAGGCCGCGAAGGAGACTCTGGAAAGCACACAGGTCGGATTCGGAGATGTTGTCGAAGAATCGAGACTCGAGGTCCAGCGTGCTGAGAATGTCCTGATCCTGGCTGATGGGCTCGCCGATCCGGGATACCGACACGTTAAAGCCCGCGGTCTGGAGATCCTCGATGAGGGTTTGGTTGACGCCTTGCTGGGGCTCGCTGCAGAGGACCGTGATCGCCGAGCCACGATCCACGGACAGTGGTGTTCTCTGGGCGACAATCGCCGCGCAATACTGGTATGGGGCTTCGGCGTCATACACAACGGTATCCGTGCCAGTGAACCCAGCAGCCTTCAACTCGACATCCCAACGCTCTGGCTGGACGTACGGCTCCCACTTCCGGTTGTCAGGCTCACCCAGCCACCATCCGGAGAAGTTGCCGAAGATGTATCCGGGGGCTCGGGCAACGGCGCACACTTCAGACAACACCAGATGACCGCCGGGGCGCAGCAGCGGCTGCAAGTTCAGCAACGTGGCGTTCAAGCTGGGAGTGGCATGGACAACATTGTTCGCCAAGATCAAATCATACGTCTCGGGCTCAAACCCCTGGTCGAAGGGACTGGCTGAGATATCAAACGTCTTGTACTCCATATTCGGGGCGTAGGCAAACCGCTCCCGAGCCTGCGGGAAGAAGCCCGCCGAGATATCAGTGAACGTGTAGGCCGAATAGCAAGGATTTCCCCCTGCGGTTTCCAGATCCCGCAAGATCAGCTCCGTGGTGCCACCGGTGCCGGCGCCGACTTCGAGAATCCGCAGGGTGGGTTTGCTGATAGCCAGCATGCGCACAAACGAGCCGAACCCGTACGAGACGGCGTTGTAGATCTCGGTCAGCACGTTGTCCTCGGTGAGGATCTCGATGGTCTCGACCTCGCCCGCGAACAGCTTCTCGGTGTTCTCGCAGATGCGCAGGAGGCCCTTGGCGACTTCGCTGACGGATGGCATCGTCGACAGGGTGGCCATGCGGTCGTGAATTTGCACCCACCGCTGCTCATGGGTCAGTTCCGTGTAGCGCACTGAGTCCTGGATGACGGCATGCTGTCCAGTAGCAGCGTGGTACTTCTCGCGGTTGAGCCATTCGCGGAACTGCGCGAAATGCTCAATATCCGTGTGCAAGTCCTGCACCCGGTCTGCCGAGTCCAGCAGACACAGCAGCGCCAGCTCCTCCAACACTCGCTTGCCGTCGATCTGCGCCACCGGCGGGACAAACAGCGGATGAACGTCCATGAAGTCGAAGTCTGGATACCACTCCAACCGCGCCCCAGCATGGGGGTCCGAGTTGGCCAACGCCTGCACATCCTCCAAGGGCGTCAGTCGCGCGCCCCGAAGCCGCATCACCACCTCCTCCCCATCGCCCAGCACATCCAGCCCCATTTCCTTCCCGTCGGGCGAGGTCCAGGCCCGGGCTTTCATGCGGCTGGCGCTGCGCGAAATGTCCAACTCTTCCATGAGCGTCGGCACAGCGAGCTGCACGAAGTTCCGCGCCGCCAGCCGCGTCATGGCCGCCACCACGAGCTGCAGGGCGCTGTCGATGGCAGCGGGGTGGAAAAGGAACGGCCCCTCCTGGTGCGCGGCTGGGTTGGTGATGACGCCCGCTGCGAGCGGCTCGACGGCCGACGCCGACACAGCGGTGATCCCCTGGAACTCGGGCCCGTACACCAGCCCGACTCGCGCCATGACGTCGTACCAGCGGGCGACGGAGGTCTGGCGAGGTAGGTCCTCCCACTTGGGCGGGGCGGGGATGCGTTTCGTCTTGGGCTTCACGCGCCCCTCGCAGTGCTTGATCCAGGTTGAGCCGGAGTACGAGGAAATCGTGAACTCGTACGAGTCGGACTCGTTGGAGTCGGTCAGCTTGTGCGGGCGTAGCGAGGTCACCACCTCAACAGGCTTGGACTCGGACAGAACCAGCGCGGTGTGGGCAACGACATGGCGCACGCTGTATCCCGCCTCGATCTGCGTGATCTGCCGCACCGCCTCTCCGGCCATCGACACGTAGCCGGCGAACGGGAACACGATATCATCCCGCACTTTGTGGTCGTACAGCCACGGCTCGTCCTCCAGATCCAACATCACCCGCCAGGTTGGGTTGAGGCCGGAGGTTTCTGGGATGCGTTGGCCGAGCAGGGCGTGGTGCCCGTGTGGCCGGAAGCGCCAGTCGCGCGAGATGCGACTCTCACTCCAGAACTGGGCGCTATGGTCCCAGGCATAGGCTGGGAAATCAGACAGCACCTTGCCGCCGGGGATGACGGCCTTGAAGTCGGGGCGCAGGCCGTTCTGGTACAGCTGGCCTAAGGCGGAGAGGAAACTGTCGGCACAGTTTTTGGAGCGTAGCATGGTGGGGATATGCGTCGAGGAGGCTCGGGTTTCGGCACAGATCTGGCGCAGAGGTCCGGCCAAGGTGGCATGGGGGCCAACCTCGAGGAAGATCGTTTGCGGTTGGTCGCGCAGGCGGCGGGCCACCGCCGGGTGGAAGCGGACGGGCGAGGTGAGGTTGGATGCCCAGTATTGTTCGTTCAGGCCCAGGGAGACTTGGATGACTTCGTCGAACACGCTGGAGTATAGGGGAACTCGCGGGTCGGACTGTGTCAGGCCCTGTGAGATGAGCTCTTCGTCGACGAGAGTCATGTACTTCGAGGCTAGGCCCTTCATATGACCTGGGGGGGAGTGGTTAGCATATTCAGTCACTTTAGAAAGGATAGTAAAACAAAAAAATACTACTTACTCGAATGGTAGGCCATATCCACCTTGAGCTCCCGAGCCAAGACATCTGGGTTACTGGCCTTGATCGACTCGATAACGATGCGTAGCTGGTTCAGATCGCCCGAGATGGTCGTGCTGCTGGGACTGTTCTGGCAGGCGACAACGACACCCTCCACGAGATACGACGCGACAACCTTGGAGCCCAGTCCAATCGCCGCCATGCCACCGACCAGGGTTTGCGCCTTGGTGACATATCCACGGTAGTACGCCACAATCATCGCTTCTGCCATGGAGATCGCCCCGGTGGCATACGCAGCGGCGATCTCTCCGCTGGAGTGGCCGACGACTGCATCGGGGTGGACGCCATTTCGCGCCAATGCATTCACAAGCGCAATCTGGATTGCGGTGCAGAGTGGCTGCGCAAACTCGGCCCGGTTGATCTGGCTCGTTTCGGCGGGTTTGCGCAACTCGGCTTCAATAGACCACTGGGGGGGATGCTTCAGACGGCGCAGGACATCGTCCATGGCGATGATATCGTCTCGGAAGGCTGGGTCAGACTCCAGCAGATTCGCTCCCATTTGGGCCCATTGGGCGCCCTGGCCACTGAACACCATCGTGATGTCGGCGGCCCTGGGGATCTTGGAGAAGGGCGCAGGGTCGGCAAGGTGGCCCTCGCGGGCAACCAGAAAGGTGCGATGGGGTAGGTGTTCGCGGCGTTGGGATAGGGTATAGGCGAGGTCGGAGGCCCGCTGGGGATGGGCTTGCAGGTATTTCTGCACGTTGTGCACTTGGCCCTTCAGCGAGTCCGCGGTGTTTGCCGAGAGAACCATCAACTGCGGACTGGACGACAGGTTGGCCCCAGCAACCGGCTCTAGGGGTGCAATCAGGTCAGGGCGAGCCTGGTGCAGAGAGTCCAAGATGACATGTGCGTTGGTGCCTCCGATGCCGAAGGAGTTGACGCTGATTCTCTCGGCGCGGCCCTTTGGCCAAGCTGTCGGCTTCAACGGGACTTGCAGCTTCTTTTCCACAAAGGGGATCTTGGGATTTGGGGTGTCGAACTTGATGTTGGGAGGAATCACCTGGTGCTCCAGGGCAAGCACCGCTTTGATGACGCTGTTGATCCCCGAGGCGCCCTCCGCGTGGCCGATATTCGGTTTGACGGAACCGATGATGATTCCCTCGTCCCCAAACACGTTACCCACTGCGGTGGTCTCGATGGGGTCTCCGGTTGCCGTGCCAGTTCCGTGGCACTCGACGAAGGCCGTCTCCGAGGGATTGAGGCCGGTATCGCGGTATACCTTGCGCATCATGGCCTCCTGACTTTCACCGTTAGGGGCCATCAGTGACTCGCTTTTCCCGTCGCTGTTGGACAGCGTGCCCCGTATGACGGCACGGATAGGGTTGCCGTCTCGCAGCGCATCGTCGAGGCGCTTGACATAGATGGCGTTGATGGCCTCGGCACGCGCAAACCCGTCGGCAGAGGCGTCGAAGCTTTTACATGAGCCCTCGGGGGATAAGACTCCTTGTTGTGTCATGGCCGACGTCAGATACGGACCCATAATCACGCTGGTTCCTGCGACGATGGCTCCATCCGAGTCCCCAGACTGGAGGGCCCGGCATGCAGAGTGCAGGCAAACCAGAGACGCAGAGCAACCGGTCTTAATCACCATACTGTGAGATCGATCACGTTAGCAAAAATGAAACAGCATTGGCTGTGATTCCGGAGACACCCACCTCGGTCCCTTGAGGTCAAACTCATACGACACACGGTTTGCCATCATGAGGTCACCACTGGCCGCAAAGGTCCCAGACGTCTGGTTCTCCTTGGACAACGAATGCTGCCAATCTTCACCAAACATGCCCACGTAGCATCCAATGGGCTTTCCTCGCCAATCCACCTCGCCGGCGTTTTCGAGGCATTCACGAGTCACTTCAAGAATCTGGCGCTGCTGCGGGTCCGTTTTCTCCAAGTCGGCCTTGGTCATCGAGAAGAACGAGGCGTCCAGACAGGACAGATCATTCGTCAGGAAATATCCGTTTTGGGTCTTAATGGCGCCCTTTTGCCCGAGAGCATCGCCGAATGCCTGTGCATTGTATCGGTCGGACGGGATCGGCCGTTGCATGTCTTTACCGTTGTACAGCACGTCCCAGAACGAGCCTGCGTCGTTTAATCCTCCTGGAAGCCGCATCGCCATGCCACAGATGGCAATGGGTTCTTGGTAGGCGGCAGGACGCTCGGAATGGCCGTTTGCGTGGCCATTGGACTCAGAGATGCTCTCCGAGTGGCCGTTGAGGTGACCATTGGCGGTGCCATTCATGTTGCTATCGGTTGGGATTGTGATAGGCATCGTGTTGAACAATGAATGGTGGGGAGTGTAATACTGTGTAAACGATGGTTTCTATAAGTTGATTCTATTCAATTGGAAGTTGGAAGGAGTGTAGTCCATGGGAGACATCTTCATATTTATCATCTTCCTTCAAAAACTATACCAGGTCCATCTTCTATTTTCAGACCGTGTCCATATCCACCGCACATCCAGTCCGAAGAGCTTCGCCCCTCTACTGCTTACGACTACGACCTCATCTTCGCCGATCGTCAGAGGACCCCAAGACTGGTCCCTATCATGAAGTGGAAAATAGTATCTTCACTGGGCTGACAGGGACCGGACTTCGAGGGCTGAGGATGATAAGGCTGCATCTGCTCCTGTTTGGGGCCAATCTGCGAACCGGACAGGGACCAGACTGGGATGAGATGAGATCCGGCCTGCACCACCTAAGCATCGCCACACTGATCATTGAGCATGCATAGACAGTATGTTTAATAGGTAGCCTGCGTCTGACTTGATTTTCAAGTTGTGTTCCTTCTCGACCGGATATTTTCGCACGCAATACTCTTCTCACACTTCCAACGTCCCCCCCAGACAAAACTATCTTTTGATTGACATCTCTACACAAAATGACTATTCCAGACATGAGTGATTTGTACCCAGCGCCTTTTCCACAGGATGTGCCGCTGGCCCCTTTGCAGAGACTCTCTCTGGACAAACTCCTTCACCATGACCCAGCGGAGGCCGAACGTCTGACCGAAGTCTGCACCGACACCGGCTTCTTCTACCTGGACATGATGGACCATCCGATGGGACGCAAGATGTGGGAAGATGCCTGCGTCGCCGTGCGCTCGGGCATTGATGTGCTTCCACGCGTGCCCATGGCAGAGAAGAAGGCATTCAAAGCGCCCGCCGACATCAAGGTCTTAGACCGGGGGTATAAAGTCACTCCCATATATATCCCCTAGGAATTCAACTGACGGCTTAAATGTAACACAGATACCAGACAGGCTTTGTGAAACCCGACGGCCAGCCCCGCGACAGCGAGATGTTTATGGTGCGCTGCCCCATCCCCGGTTGTCGAAAACTTCCAGTTGCAAGTTTTCATACTAACGACCAGAGAAAAATCCAGGTCCCTGCATACGAAGTCTTCACCAAAACCCCCAACAACAGCTTCGAACCCCCCGCCTGGCTCAGCCAACACATGAACAGCTTCCAACGCGCGATGGTCAGCGGTAACCGCGTGGCCAACACCATCCTCAGCGTGCTAGAGCAAAACCTCCAGCTCTCAGCCGGCTCCTTCACCGACCTGCACCGCCTGACAGACAGTTCGGGCGACTTCCTCCGGGTCCTACGGTACCCCGCCGCAGAAGCCGACGATGGGAAGCCCGACAACGCGCGATTCCCCGCCCACAAGGACGCCGTCAGCATTGCGATGCTCTTCACCTGGGTGGGCGGGTTGCAGATTGCAGACCCCGAGGCGGTTCACCAGGCGCAGGGGGGGCCGGTTCCCGAAGAGAGCTGGCGGTGGGTTCAGCCTCTCCCGGGGCATGCGATCGTGAACCTGGGTGAGGCGATGGAGATCTTCAGTAACCAGGTTTTGCGATCGGGGTTGCATCGGGTGGTGAAGGCGCCGGGGCCGCAGGTCGCGCATGATAAGTATAGTGTTCTGCTGGTGGTTCGGCCCAGGGATGATACTCTGATGCAATCGTTTCAGAGTCCTGTTATTCCGCAGGAGGAGGGTGAAAAGCACCGGGAGTCAGAGGTTATGACGAGTATTGAGTGGGGGAATAGCAAGATTCGGCGTCTGCAGGATCATATTGATAAGACGTTCACTGAACGGTCTGGGAAGGCGTTTGCGTTGGATCGGAGCTGGAAACAGGGGAAGGTTGAGGCGGTTTAGGTATATGGATATATTTTTTCATTGCTCGTATTCAATTGCAATTGTTGTTTTTTCTTGGGTTGCTTGCTCTACACAATTCTTCTTTTACGTAAAAGAGAAAGCAGCAGATATATCTAGAATCATGTGTCCGAGACAACGTGAAGCAGAATGTACATCTATATGCGTATCGGTATATAAACATCGCGTGAAAGCCAACTCAACGCCTTCAAACCCAGGAGTATATCTATTCATTCATGCCAATTCCGCCAGGTAATTGACCTCCGCCATCAGTTGTCGCTGCAACAGCTCATCCGACACGGCCTGGTCCTCTCGCAGCCTTTTGCGTCGAAGATGGTCATATCTGTAATCCATTTAGCCTCCACCTCCAACATTTCATACATCATGAGATATAGACCATACCGGTTTCGAGTGGCAATAGGGGTGCGGTCGGGGAAATAACGCTCCACAATCTCCGTCCAGCGGCGGCCGTGAGCTCTGACTGCGTTTTGCAGCATTTGGTCCTATGAGGCTGCGTTAGTGTTTGACAACTGTGTGTTTATTCAAGAGATAACACCAACATCAAGCAGCGACCATCGGCCGCGGTTTATATCTGGTTTGACGGCTTCGTGCCATCGACGGGAGCATTGATCTGGTTGTCTTGTCCCAACCCACTGGGATACTCGCGACCATCTGGACAATAAGCCAACTAAATCGACCCCTCTGACTAAATGCAAGCCTGCGACATACCTTGTTCCGTACAGTCGGACGCCTTCGCAAAGCGCCGTGTCTTCCCAGTCCGCCCATGACCCCTTGCGTATCGACGGTGCAAGAGAGTAGACCCAGCGTTTACGACAGTCCTTGTTGCTTCGCCCGCTGAGATGAGAGGCTACCTCGAGCCAATTGATCGGTTCGTCCCCTATTTCTGTTAGAAAAATGCGGGACCCGCCAGAGAGAGGACCCGATTACCCTGGGTTTGTATTGCTTGGTCGAGGATCTCGTCTTCCTCCTTGGTCCAGGGACGCAACGATCGCATGATGTCAATTGAACAATGGAATAAATGAAGGCAACAATGGAATTGTGGGTTACACGATCGACCGGAATATGGGGCAAGCAAGTGAACGGGACTTCAGCCTAATTTCTCCGGTTGGAATTGGCACCGGTAGCCAAGCGGTCTTGATATGAATGGGCTCTTTGCCAAAACCCACATCTGTTGCGTCTCTACGACTTATACACACGCGGCGTATTCCGTCGAAACATCTCCCAGGGGGCGATGTAAGTTATTTTGGAAGCTTTGTGGCTCGGTTCGGGGGGGAATGATGATAGCCCACGTACACGAAGCTGTCGATCCTTAGATAAAAAATTACCTTGTTGGGTCGAACCGATTATTTCGCCCTGCAACGTGTCTACAAACTTTGATGTCATTACTTCATATCAACTTGGGGCTCAGCTCAAGGCCCAATAATATTATGGTAAAGTCCGAATCAAACGTCCCAGAGCGATCCAAATCGAGCCTTGTCGACCTGAAACCTTAAGGACTAGAACACGGCCACTCCAATTGGGTCTGTTAGTGTGGGACAATGCCCAGAGGTGCGTTAATGCTTAGTCTGACCCCAAGGCGACTTGGCCTGCTCTTCGTTCTCTGGTCCGGCCTTTGCATGATTGCGCCTCGCCCCCACTGGCTCCACTGCGTCACTGCCGATCAGCCGCCCAGACTTCTTGATTGGAAGGAGAGTTGACGCCATTAGGCCCCCCAATATCAAATGTGGAGAGACGGGAAGACTGAACTTGAGATCTTCCTTTTGGTCCGTGTCCGTCCTTGGAAGCGAACCAACAGCTTACTGTTGATCTCGGGGGACCATGGATGGGGGCATATTCTGGTGGGAGGATATCGCGCCAAAGGTGTAAGACGAGGGGACATATAAGAGATCGCAGTTGACTGGGAATAGGGTCTTGAAGCTAGGTAAATCAATTGTATCACATTTTATTCATTCTATTCACTGTATCTCCTCGTACACTCAGCTGCAAGATATCTTCTTTCTTTCTCTCTCTTTCATCATGTCTATCGGTAAAGTCATCCTCGTCACCGGCGCCAACCGCGGATTGGGCTACTCCATCCTCCAGGTCGCCGGTGCCCGCGATGCCTCCAGCACATTCATCATGACCAGCCGGAAGATCGAAGCCGGTCAAGAAGCAGCCGCGAAGTTAGCCGCAGAAGGCGTCCAGGCCAAGATCGAGGTGATCCCCCTAGACGTGACCAACGACGACCAGATCCTCGAGACGGTCAAATACGTTGAGGAGAAACACGGGAAACTCGATGGTAAGTCAGGATGAAAATTCCCTTCCCCAGGCATCATCTCAACGTAGTAATGTAACTTACTCATTCCATAACAAACATACAGTCCTGGTCAACAACGCCGGAATCATCAGCATCATCAAAGACCAATCCCTCCCCGAGCTCCGCCGAGTCACCAACGAAATGCTCGACGTCAACCTTACCTCGGTGGCTGTGATCTCGACGGCGTTCCAGCCCTTGCTGCACAAGGCGGCGGACCCCAAGGTGATCAACATCACGTCCGGGCTGGGGAGCATCGCCAACACCATGACTAAGAAGATGGTGCGGTATCCACCGTACGGGGTGAGCAAGGTGGGGATGAATGGCGTGACGGCCCACATGCAGTCGTTCGAGAACGATCGCGTCGCCAAGGAGGCGGAGGAGGGGGGCACTGCGACCTCCAACACGGGGAGGATCCGGTTCTATTCTGTTGCTCCGGGGTTGTTGAACACGGCGTTTACGCACTATGCGGCCATGGGAAGAGACCCTAAGGATGGGGCGGAGGTTATTGTGCGGTTGATGCTAGATGAGCAGCAGAAGTACCCCGGAGGTACTCAGTGGGAGTTTGAGGAGGAGCAGATGAGAGAGGTTCCGTGGTAGTTGGAGATGGGGGTAGATACAGCTTTAGCCACGGACAGACTGTGGGAAGGATCAAATTGGAAACTTGAATGTTTATTCTCCACTTGACGTTGCATTAGTGTGTTGTTGGGGTGTTTCACGGGTGGATATAATCGGGGCCAGTATCTGATGTAAGCGCCAGTTGTTTATGCTTTTTTCCTTATATGGCAGCACGGATGTGACTGGATCTCTCCTGGCGGTGGCTTGGAACAAGCTTCTCATGGGTTTTTAAATGTCTAGCCTGGTTGCCTGGGTTGCTGATCCTGCCGGCTTGGGTCGCCAGGGATTCTCCGTCCAATGGCGCAGAGGTGGAAGTCATATCCCATATGCTGACCATTTCAATCTACAATAATCCCATTCAATGAAGAAGAAGTCAAAGAAATTCATTCTGCTCTGGGTTCCTGTTTTCCACAAGGCTACGTCAGACTAAAAAAAAAATCTTCATGTCTTCTCAACATCCCACAGCCCCCTATCCGGCTCGCACGTCTTGCAATTGACACATCAGGGGCTTTTTCTCCCATAAAGTATACGTTGCCTGCTTGTCCCATGCTGCGCTCTCTGAACAGAGCACAAGATCAAAGTTCCACAGCAATCTCGCCAGGATGACTCGCATTTCATTGTACGCCAGACTCTTTCCGAGACAACTGCGAGGGCCAACACTGAATGGCTGGACAGCCTCACGGCGATCATGATAGTACGGAGAGGAAGGGTCTTGGGTGGCTGATGGCAACCACCGCTCGGGGATGAAGTTGTCCGGCATATAGAAGTTGGCGGGACTGTGGGTTGTGGATAGAGGGTGAACTCCAACTGAGGTCTATGCCAGAATATTCCGATATTAGCATTCAACCACCACCTGAAGAAGATTTGGAGCACACAAACTTACCCAGCCTGGCACCTGGTAGCCGGCAATATCAGTGAGAGTATCTCCAGGCGTCGTCCGTCTAGGCGGAATGGTCGGTCCTGGGGGAAATGCCCGCATGCCTTCGCTGATACAAGCCATGAGGTAGGGGAGATTGGTAGATGTACTCGCAAAGGTGATTTCATCTTCGCTGCCGAACGCTGCACGGACTTCCCGGGTCGCTCTTTCGAGGGCCCACGGAGTTTTCAGTAGATTGAAGGTAATCCCGGACAGCGCTGTGGACGCCGCCTCCGAGCCGGCAATGATCAGGAAGCCCGCGTTGGCGGTCACTTCGGCGTCAGTGAGACCCTCCTTGCCATCGCGGTTCTTGAGAATGTACGAAAGGAAGTCCTTTCGTTCCTCCAGGATTCCACGGCTCAGGCGTTCGGCGGTTGTATCCCGAACATACATCTCATGTCGCAACCGGGCTTGTTTAATGGCCTCCGGCGCCAACACTCGCCACAGCCACTTGATATCGGTATATGTCGCCATAGTCCGAATATACGGACCAATCTTTGTCCCCTCAGTGAGACCCCGTACCCAAGTATGATACTCGTTATCATGCAGACACCCGAATGACCGCCCGACCGCCAGATCCCCAATAAGATCAAACGTAGTAAAGTTATACCAGCGGACCAGGTCAGCGGGGGTCTTCGAATGCGCGGTATCCCGCAGCTTCTCCATCAGCAGGTCAATGTACGCCTTAATCAACGGCTCCTGTTCCCGCAACGCTTTGTCGGAGAAAGCAAAGGCGAGCTGCTTTCGGATGACGGGGTGCGCGTCAGGGCTGGCGTTGAAGATGCTAGACGCCCCATCCGCGCCCAGCTTGACCGAGTTATACAGCATCGGATCCTTCGCCAGCGGGAGCGTCTTGTGCCCGTAGATGTCCTTCCACGCTCTCTCGTTGGTAAAGGACAGTTCCTCGGGGGAGAAACGGACGACTTCGCCGTATTGCGCATGGAACTCCTTGATCGACCAGTCCAGATCGCCGCGCATGGCGGCGAAGTGGCGGAAGATGAAGCTGGTGGCCCATAGTCGGGGGCCAGGGAATTGGCGGAGAGGGTGGAAAAACACATTGTATACGCCGATAGCCAATCCATAGAGAATGAGCTGTTTTGGTCAGGGAGTGGGTTAACGTGGATGACTTTTCTTATATGGTCCTACTTACAAGAACCCCGGAAAGGGCAAGGAGAGCAAGTATTCCTCCTACTGACAGCATTATTGAAGCAGAATACTACGTCAAGAAACGGGGCACTGGGGAAACATCAGTTGTATTTGATCTCAGGAGAAGAAGACGAAGCACCACACACTGCTTATTGTAGCTAGAATATTGCTATTACTGGGCTTTTCTCCCCCAAGGCTCATTCCTGACCGGTCCTCATCAGGCCCTTCACTCCCAACGCATGCTGTTGTAATTTTCATCCACTGATTTGGTGGCCCTACAACGCGGTCTGGGACCAGACTTGCCTGCTGTCAGCCGACCTGCAACTACCATATGCACGTTTACGGGACCAGACCTGGGGTCCCAACTAAGCCTCATCAACATCGCCCCCCCTATTGTGGGTACTCCTGAATCAGCCTCAGAGAAGTCTAAGGATGGTATCGAAGCCTCCATGGCTGCAGCCTCAGTGGGCCGAACGGCGATCCCAACAGACGGGCCAAAGCATAGTTTTATGGAGCTAGCGTGGAGTGTTCGGCACATACATATAGACCATTTCAGAGCGTTCAACGAGAGTCACTCTAGATTAACGTGCTTGTTATGTACCATCTGACAAACAACATGGTCGTCCTGTCCTACTTTGTCGCCGCACTGGTGGCCACAACTCAATCCGCTGCGATCGCTCCCAGTCAGGTTGTATCGGCCCTCAAGTCCCTCGGTTTGTCGGCAGAAACCGACATTATCGACCCATCCAACGATGAATATGCGAGCGATTTTACCCAGCGTTGGACAACGCATGACATGCCATCCTATGCCGCCGCCGTGAAGCCCACATTGGAAAGAGACGTCGCGACTATTGTATGCGAATCGCTGGGGGGGGG
>VCAU01000041.1:151230-172046 GCA_015844325.1 Aspergillus nanangensis | reverse complement strand
CCCCCCCCCCCCCCCCCCCCAAGTGAATTATGCTAACTTTTTCTAATTCTTGGCTAGATAAAATTCGCTTCAAACAATAGCATCCCTTTTCTCGCTACAGGGGCCGGACATGGGTTCTCGACCCATCTGGGGCGCATTCAAGACGGGATCGAGATCGATCTAGGCGCTTTCAACCATGTCTCCGTCGACGTGGACGCTAGCACGATGACTATCGGAGGATCTGTCCGATTTGGCGATATATTCGAGCCGCTGGGCAAAGCTGGAAAGGAAATCCGTGGGTTTGCCAGATCCGGCATCGCTAGCAAACTCGCCCATGCTAACGCATCGCAATAGAGACCGGGTCGGATAAATGCGTGGGCATGGTCGGCGCCACACTCGGCGGCGGCGTCGGACGATACAACGGACTGCACGGGATGATGGTGGACGCCCTAAAGAGTGTCCGATTGGTGACAGCCAGCGGGCAGGTTGTTACTGCCTCCGAGAGCGAAAACAGCGACCTCTTCTGGGGGATACGCGGCGCTGGCTCGAACTTCGGCATCGTCCTGTCCGCAACCTACGATGTATACGACCAAACAAACCACGGCCAGGTCGTCAATGCCGACTTTCTGTTTCCGCTGAATGGCACGTCGGCGGTGCTGAACTACTTCAAGTCATTCGAGGAGAACCAGCCGGCGGAGTTATCCATTATCATGCAGATGGGCTTCAGTCCGCAGTACGGAGGAGTGAGTTGAACTTACCCCGGTTTTCCCCGAATCAAATCCAACTGAATCCCCCGGTGCTAACACACATGTAGACCTACCTCGCCGTGAACGTGGCGTTTGCTGGGTCCATGGAGAAAGGCCGTCAATTGGTTCAGCCGCTGGTCAATGCCCACCCGATGATGCATAACATCACGACAGTGCCATGGAAAGACCTCACATACAACGCCTTCTTTGGAACTGCACCAAAGGGGGCCCCGTGTGCAAAGAACGCTCTCCATAATGTCTACGGAGCGGGTATCAAGACCTATGATATTCCCACCTTTCAGCGATTTATGAGCTCCCTTAACTCATTCTATGCTGCCCACCCCACTGCCCAGAATACCGTCTTCTTCATTGAGGCTTTCCCTTTGCAAGCAGTGCAGCGTGTCCCGGTTGATGCGACGGCATACCCTCATCGGGATATTCTAGCCCATCTGTGAGTCACTTTCGATCTTTGGTTGGTGAGGTTTGTTCGGACGCTAATTGGGGGTTTAGGCTTTTCACGTATACGTACACAGACTTGGCGTTGGAAGGCACAGTCAACAGCTTTGCTCAGAAGGCTCGGGCTCAATTTGCGGAGACAAGTGGGCTTGATGGCTTGCAGGTATATTCGAGCTATGCACATGGCGATGAGGGGCCTGTTCCCTTGTATGGGTCAAGGAACTTGGGGCGGCTGAGGCAGTTGAAGCAGAAGTGGGATCCTAGAGGGGTTTTTAGCTACAATGAGCCGTTTAACTGAGCCATTGTCATTGAATAGAGAGTTTGCTTGGGGATGTGTTTATCTGCGGATTGAAAACCATACCATAATGTGCAATGTACATAAACTCAGAGTATGCTGAGCTAAGATATGTATCCTATAGTTTCAAGTCGTCAAGAAAAGATATTGTATGACCGATTTAATACCGAAATCACGATTGAGATCAGTTTATATTATCTCATAAGCTACAGAACTGCGAAATAATCTAAGTGAACTACACATGAAAGACACTGAATTGACCCCAGATGGATACGAATATGACTTATCACTATGATAAATATGATCTCACCAATCCACTATCTACTGAGCACATCTCTTCAACCGCACATTCACTCCGTTTACCGCTTCCAATGTTGTAGTCACCGTCTGCGGGATATGGGATAAGTCCTCCACAGCCTCAATATCCTCGAACCGTTGAAGCACACGCACTGCCAGATAGGCCGCCTCAGTCAAGGCGTATTGCTCTGCTGTCCATCAGTAAAAAGATCCATTAAAAAAATCTAGCCAGTCTACTTACTGCCCAGGCACGTACGTGGCCCCCCAGAAAATGGAAGCCATGTCCAGTCAGACTTCCGCCCATCCCATCGTTCAGGCCGAAACAGCAGAGCATCGTCCCCCCACAGGTCGGTTCGCCGCTGCATCGCATACACACTCACATTGACGGTCTGGCCAGCTCGAATGGCAATCGGAGACATGCCGTCAGGACCACCACCGCGCGGCAAAGTCGTATCACAGGCAGCGATGCGGGAGTTCAACGGCCCCGGGGGGTAGAGTCGGAGAGTCTCATACATCACCCACTGGAGGTATCGGCACTTCTTGAGCGTGTTAAAGGTGATGGGAGAACGAGGCTCGTCCTCGGTTCCGAACTCCTCCAGGGCGCTGGCTCGCAGCTTGCGATACACCGCTGGGTGTTTCGCCAACATCAGGAACATCCAGCTCAACAGCGCCGCGGTCGTATCGCGACTGGCGACTAACATGAACAGAACCTGATCTCTGAGCTCAATTGGGTCCGTGATCTCAGTCGCAAGCGCTTGGAGGAGGTTTTTCTGCTTCTCAGAGCCCTGTTCCTCCTGCGTCCGCAGCGTATAATCCACCAAATGGTCGACGAACCTGCGCAGGTATCCCACCGCCTGTCGCGCCTTCTCCGTATCAGCGAGCCAGTATAACCCCTGCAGCTTCGCGCGCTTGGTCACCTCGACCGATGCGTAATGAAACGCATCCGAGAAGGTCATCCCACTCCCAGCCTTATCCGCAGCCACGCGGGTAACTTCATCGACATCCACCACCGCCCCCGGAATAGTGGCCAACTGCGACTTGACATTCGCGCCGAAGAGAAAATCCGTGCCTTGGTCGAGTGTAAACCGCAAGAAAAGAGCATGCAGATCCACATCCTCGGTCCATTCCCTGCCCTCCTCGCAGCGGGCCATCAGGGCGCGGATGAAATCCTCGACCGCCCGCTCCGTGGCGCCCATTTCATTGACCTGGCCTGTCGTCATGTGCGGCTTGATCAACCCGCGAGAATGTTCCCAGAATGGCCCATCGGTCGTGAAAACACATTTCCCCAACATGTAGCCGAAGGCGGCGGCGCGACGGGGTCCCGTCAGGAAGTCGTGGAACTGACTGGCAAAGACCGCGCGGAGGTTCTCGGGGTCTGCGGTCAGGATGGATTCCTCGCCGAAGAGCCCCGTCATGCAAAATGTCCATCCGTAGGCCCGAAAGCTGGGCATGATCACGTTTTCCATCACGTCGGCGCCTTTCCCTGTCAACCGGACCAGGCGCCAGACGCGATCGATTCCCCATGGAAGGTCGTTTCGGGCATGGGCTGGTGGCTCGCACTGGTGAGATCTGGCGAAGGATTTGAACTGGTAGCCACGAAGGATGTATTGGATGAGTTTCCAGACTGTCCAGATGAAAGCAAGTCGAAGGAAAAGGGCGCTGTAACTGAGAGTGAACATATTGGGCGGTACGGATAATTGTGACAATCGTGACTTGGTGGTGATCTCTCTGGGGAAGCCATTGTTTTGTCTGACGCTTTCTCCGCTGAAGGAATAAAATATAGAAAATACAAGAAAAGAATAGAAACATGGTGAAGCACATACTACATCGTGCATAATGATTGTCGACATCGCCTTGGGGGCGCCTAAGCCGGGACCAGACTCGGACCAGCACAGCATCGCCCCGATGAGATATAATGGGCTGAGAGAGGATCGACATCATGCAGAACCACCCCCTTACTATCTCACAATACTATCTATTAATATCGCCCAGTACAGCCTTATCGGTGGCGCAGGGCCACCATAGGCATATACGGCATAATGGACCCAAAAAATCAGGATTAGCAAAAACCGAGGCCAGTCGCAAAAATGCGCTTTTATCTACGCCAGCAGACTTCATTCTTGATCCCGTTCATGCCCACACCAAGATGCCGCAAATGACAGAGGTTGATTTAGGACAATGGGAATTCCCAGCCGCGCCATGGGAGAGTGATCCGGCATTATATTTGCTGCCCTCGGTCGACAGTTCACGTCCCGGTGGTGCCTCCACGCCCAGCATCTCCAGCATTTACGACGAGGAATCACACTCAGATACGGAAAGCGAGAGTGGCAGGCCGTTTGAGGATGTCGGCTCGCAACATCTGACGGGGCTACTGCTGAATGCCCTGGTGGCTGGATTGACCATGGCGGCATTTCTCTTGATGATTGACTCGACGATTCTGGTCACGGTATATGCACATCTGTTGGGAATAATGCGTTGATGGCGACTAATATGCGTCTGATAGGCTATTCCAACCATCACCACGTATTTTAATTCATTAGCAGATGTTGGCTGGTACGGGAGTTCTTATCTGCTCGCAACGTAAGTGACGTTCACCCTCCTACCTACTTATATCATACTGACCCATGTAGATGTACGCTACAGATGCTTTTTGGCAAGGTATACATGTTCTACAACTCCAAGGTGCGCAATACAGCCTCTCGGATCATGTCCAGTTTCCTGACTATCAAACTGAGTAGATTGTCTTCCTCTCTGCATTTCTTATCTTTGAAGCTGGATCCTTGATCTGTGCAGTCGCCCAGTCGTCGCCCATGTTTATCGGAGGCCGAGTCGTGTCCGGCGTGGGTGGTGCTGGAATTCTCAACGGCGCCTTCACCATCATGGCCGCCGCCGCACCGCTCCAGGACCGCCCCAGTACGTCATGTTCAGAGGTCAAGCTCACGTTGTCCAACTGTCTAACTATTTCGCAGAGCTAATTGGCATCATCCTCGGCGTTGCCTCAACGGGGGTAGCCTTGGGCCCCCTCATCGGCGGAGCTTTGACGCAGAACGCAAGCTGGCGATGGTGTGAGTAACTGTTTCCATCATGTCGCATGCGTTACGGTCCTTGTCACTGACACCTCAGCAGGCTTTTATATTAATCTTCCTGCCGGCGCAATCACTGTCATCTCCCTTGGGCTGATCCGCATTCCCGACGCACGGGTGAGCCGCAACGAGGGCCCAGTTGCCATTCCTGAACAGATCAAGCGATTAGATCTGCCCGGCTGCGCTCTCTTCGCGTCCTCTGTAATCTCGCTGCTTCTCGCTCTCGATTGGGGCGGCGTGACCTATGCCTGGAACTCTGCCACCATTATCTGTCTCTTCTGGACGGCAGGCATTACCCTGGTCCTCTTCCTCGCATGGGAGAGACATATGGGCGATACCGCCATGTTGCCACTCTCACTCCTCAAGCAGTCGGCCGTCTCTTGTGCTGCCGCTGCCGGGATCATGTCGTACGGTGGTCTCTACGTGATCATCACCTACCTCCCGATGTGGTTCCAAGCCGTCAAGGATGTCTCGCCGCTGATGAGCGGTGTCTACTATCTCCCATCAGTCATCTCTACGACCCTCTCCACCGTGGGCAGTGGATTCCTCGGTAAGCAAAAAGAAAATTAAAAAAAACCATACTTTTGATAACCACCAAGGACGCCCAAAACTGACTTCCGCCTAGTGAGCAAATACGGCCAATACACCCCGTTCATGATCGCCGGCGGCGCCCTCGCTGCAATCGCGGCCGGCCAAATGAGCACCTTCGTCCCCTCCTCCGGTCCCGAACTGTGGGTAACATACCAGCTTCTGAACGGGATTGCGCGCGGGATGATGGCGCAGCAGCCTGTTACGGCTATGCAGGCGAATCTGTCGCCAGAGCTGATCTCTATCGGCACCGCTCTGGTGGTGTTCTCTCAGAACTTTGGGGCCTCTGTATTCATCTCCCTAGGCCAAACGACTTTTGAAAACTCCCTGCTTACAGCTCTGGGGGATATTGGTGATGGAGTTGATGTGCAGAAAGTGGCTGATGCCGGGGCCACGGATTTCCGATCGGCTGTGCCTGAGGGGATGGTTGATGCCGCGGTGCAGGCTTATAACGATGGCTTGATCTCGACTTTTGTATGTTCCCAATTTGTCCCATACCCCCTTTGGTTATTGTTCAGTTGTTAATGGCTTCACACAGTATTTATCGGCAGGAGCATCTGTTGTTGTGTTTGTTCTTGCGTGGGGATTCGGTTTCAAAAGTGTGAAAAAGACCCCCGACTCGGAGTCGGACTGATTTTTCTCTTTTCTTCAATTCATAGAGCGCTATCTGTATATATCCTATAATTAGTAATGGTCCAATGAGAAAAAGATTATCAACCATGACGTGGATGAGATGAGCGGGTCCAAGAATGAAGCCTTAGAAGTCAGCACTAACGCTGCACGCATCTGCGGCATTTATCAAGGAATTAGGGCTGTCGATCACTTTCGGCCCTTCTTTAGCAGCTGCCAACCCCCCCTCCTCTCCCCCCTCATATTGCTCCAACTAAGCCCTAAGCTGTCCGCTCTTGTTATCATCCATCGAAATCTTCCAAACAACGTAATGAAGATAATTCTCGCCGGCACCACTGGATTCGTCGGCCAAGAGGTCCTATCCCAATGCCTCGCCCACCCCTCGATTACCTCGATTATCGCCCTCTGTCGTCGTGAACCGCCCATCACACATCCCAAACTCCATGTCCACCGCATGCAAGATCAGGATTTCCTTTCCTATTCAGATCCCCAGCTGTCTGCCTCCCTCCGCGGCGCCGACGCTTGTATCTGGACGCTAGGAGTGACGCCCTCGCGCGCTTCGGACGAACAGGCCTTCCGGCGCGTGACGCTGGAGTACACCAGCCAGGCAGCTAAGGCTTTCAGAGATGCCTTTGTTGCGTCGAATACCGCAGAACAAGCGGAATCCTCCTCCTCTGTTGGCGAAAAGTTTCGTTTCGTGTATTTTAGCGGTGGGTTGGCTGAGCGCGACCAGTCGAAACCCCTGTGGTTGAATGCGACTTATCGTCGCGTGAGGGTATGACACTTCCATTCCGTACAACCATGGCTGATGAATATGGATACTGACTGATACCTCGTAGGGTCAAGTGGAGAATATCCTTCTAGATGAGGCGGCTGCTCACCCCACGACCTTTGAGTCATACATTATGCGCCCGGGCATGGTGCTCAGTCGACAGGGGACATTAATGGATCAAGTCCGAGGTCTGGCGCCGTCGGTACGGGTGGATGTGTTGGCGAAGGCGGCTGTGGATGTTGCTGTCCAGGGACATACAGAGAACATCTGGGAAAATTCCCGGATTGCTGAATGGAAGGGTTAGACGATCGTAGACTGATGTTGGGGATAATTGAGAATGAACACTGCTGTCACAGAGATCATCGATTCCAGGCTCATGTCTCCTACTTCTTTCGTTGGAAAGTACTCCTAATTATACTAGACTACTAGAATCCTGATGCAACAGAGAAGGTCTCCAGCAGAGCTTACACCGAGAAATGATCCCGCATGGCACGACCCAGACTAACACAAACTAACATAAGCCAAAACACCCACAGCCGAATGAGGTGGGAAGATCTCTAAGGATCCGTCCCGCCGCAATTCTCCCTTACGATGCAAGGGGGTTATATCAAACTGCGCCAAGGTGGCGGCCAGCACATACTGAACCGCCTTTCGGACGAAACTGTCAGCAAATTAGCAAAAATTACTATACGCAGGAACGGGTATCTGACGTGGATCTAAGATAGATATGAGGCCCATGGCCAAAGCTGAACAGGTAACGGTCTAGCCGAGCGGAATCAGGACCGACGAGCCATCGGGTGGGTCGAAAACAGTCGGGATTGGGAAATATCGCCGGGTCCGAATGGGTTTCTATCGGCGTCATGCTAATCACCGTCTATCATCTCTCCATCAGTTACCCTGGGCATGAAACTAGGAGAAACCCGAGTGATATGGCATGGTCCCTCACTCACCCCGGCTGGAAGGAAATATCCGCCGTACTCCATGTCTTTCTCGGCAACACGTGGGAATCGAAAGGTGTTGCCTTGTTGCGTTCGAAGTCCCTCTTTAACAATCGATAGCTAGATATAGTTAGGTAACAGGGACGACATCCAGAGAGACTGACATGACTGCCCAGGGTCCCTACCAATAAAGGAAACTGATTGGAGATTAGCCCCGGCGACATTACAATATCAAAGCCGTTCAGCTCCAGCTCCACTCGTAATTGTATAATGAGATCCGGCTGTTGCATCAGATAATAAAAGATATGGGTCAATGAATGCCCGACAGTCTTAGATCCCCCGGTAAACAACGCGACAATATTATTAATGATTTTATATAAGGCTGCAGGTATCGCGCCACTAGTGAGAGCCTGAGTTAAATATTTCTCTTCTTCGCGAGATCTGCTCTCTATAACACGCTTCGTGACCGTTCTGGCAATACTCTATATTTGTCTATAAGAAAACGTTCGTATAAGACAACCGGAATATTCCTACGTATCCGTTTCTTATGCAGCAACGGCGAGAGATACCAACAAGCCTAGGCCGGAATGAACTGTATAAGCGACAATAAGCTAGGAAACTGCCGTGCGATAGCCGCGTCACGAAACAACACTTGAGTAGATAGAAGATGTTGGTGTCCCAAGTCTCGCTGCTCTAGGAGGTTATCGCATGTTCCCGTAAATATAACAGACCAGTAGTCACGGGTAAAGCTCCGGAATATATTCGACAGATTAATAGCAACGCTATCTTTCGTATATTGATAAAGATATCGGCACAGTAATTCGGATTTGGTCTGGATCAACTCCGGACCTTATTTCGTTAGTAGGGGGAGGAGCTTGGCCGCTCCGATAATACGCCGGGATTGATGGTAGTCAATATTCGTGAGTATTCTGGTTGCATGTGGAATACCGACGTTGTAATACTATGGATCCTGTTATCTTAACGGGTATTGCCCAAAGCGAAGATAAAGGTCGGGGTCATAGATGTACACCTCGTTCGGACTGACGCGGACAATGGGACCTAGCGCATATTAATTAGGGAAAGCAGACAGAATGGAGTCAAACACAGATTCTGGAGGTACCGTATTTCTGATGCATTGCTGTAATCCGGCCGGTGTAGGTGTTTCCTTTGAGGCCATTGTAATAGAATTCGTACAATCGGGTAAAAGCTGTGGCTTTGGTTCGGGGATTCTCCATATAGGTGATCGGAGTATTCGGGACAGCCAGAGGGCCATATACACAATGAGTGCCAGTATCAACATTTCAGCCCAGAGGTTGGAAGTAATATAAGATGTCGGTTGCAGCTTCTGGCTCTCAAGACTAGGACGACTGCTTTTCAGAAATAACTGCGTCTGGTCAGCGGCCTTGAGAATCCTGGTATTGGTGTCTGTCAGCTGAAGTAAGACCCAAGTGCATGTTAGTTTCAATTCCGCCAGCTGCTGGACGGTGACTGAGCTATACACGGTGACAAAAGTGGTAGACATTGAAAGACACACAGGGAGACATGGAGAAAGATTGAACTTCATGCTGGTTCGGTCTCCGTCTCGAAGGACAGTAGGATGAAGAGGAGACAGTTTTGACTCTCTATCATTGACAGTGTTGCGAGCTACGATAGGAATGCAAGGGTTATCGTGTAATATGTGGCGAACGGCATGCTAGCGTTCTTCTGTGCTTACTTTCTGTAATAGAACTGATCTTCATCATCTCTTTCTTCTAGTCATCTGTTATAAAAGAATCAACCAATATGATGGTGATTTCTGCATTCTTCAGGCACTGTAAATTAGTTCAGACAGGGTTGTTGTTCCTTTTCTATATCTAAAGCAGACATGTATCAGTCACACGGCTTATTGAGATTGGACTATCTATGTTCAATATATATATATCCTGTGGGGACAGTGTATAGAATGAACAAACAAGAAAATGAGTTAATTGAAGGTTTGTTTCACTGTATAAAATATTGTAATGAGTAGAGACAGCTATAATAATATAATGAATGAGTGTAAACAGAATTTTGAACCCCGTTGTATCTAAGAATTCCCAATTGAAAACTATTCTCATTATATGAGGAGCGAATTTAACCAATTCAAGGTTTTTACTATATAAGTATCTTCTAATAAAGAAATGGTACATACGACCACAGGGTGTGGAAAACAGGGCTTCCCGTCCGCTCAGCCGTACTTAAGCCACACGCCGGCAGGTTAGTAGTTGGGTGGGTGACCACCAGCGAATCCCTGCTGTTGTATGTTTTTCTTTTTTAATTTCATAGTTTTCATAATATGATCAGAGCAAGCAAGATAGATAATCTGTAGCATTAATAGTTTATATACTGCTCTTAAAGTGCTGTTTCTACAAAATTATATCGTGAAAAATGTACATATTTCAGCTTGCATCAGTTCACCTTATCATCTCCCATGTCCCAATCATTACCCGCTGTTTAAGGGAGTTGAATGGACATCATATTCCACCCAGAAGGACTCGGCGCCCACTATCCATACTGGCGATAGAGCTTCGCTGACTGTGCGTTTCCGTAAGGGGTAACTCGTCCGCCCCGGGATGGAAATCAAGCTCCGGAAGCATTGGTGTAGAGCTTAGAGAGCTCCGCGTCGAAATTTGGGAGGGGGAAGGACAAGAAATAGCAGGGGCGGGAGGAGGGGGAGGAGAAGGAGGAGGAGGAGAAGGAGACGGCGAGCGTGGAGGGTCCTTCCAGCTCTGCAGCGTGACATCTCGCCCGATATCGACTCCCCACCTCCACGTCGACGTCGAGGATCTGTCCGGCGTATCGGAACCTGTAAGAGGAATATCACGCCACCATCCCAGTGCAGCAGGCTCGCGCCACTTGCGTATCTCGTTCACTTCCGACACTTGTTCCTGCCGCAGTTGTCTGACTAGCGCGCTGTCGGCAAGAAGGGAGAATCTGGACGCGATGGACCCAGGCTCTTTGGGTAGGATGGCATCACCGGGAAAGCGATAGAATACCAGAAGCGCAGAGCAGGCTATTGTGCCTAAAAGTGCTAGGAGGATATATGTGGTTTGGGCATCCTGATGCACGCGGAGTTGGGAGTGGACTAGCCTCGCGGGGACTGTCTGATTGGCGGACGGGGCCAACGAGGTATTGCTTGCGACAGTACGGAGCTCCGAGAGGATCTGAGTACAGTACGCCGTATACATCTGTCTTGCTGAGTCTGCCAGTCCGGGGGCACTAAGAAGCCTAGACAGGTTTCCGACTCTGTATTGCGCGTCTGCTGCCAGCAACTCGTAGAAGTTTTGGCTGCTTCCTCGAGCCGGCCAGAGTGAGTTGCTCCACAGTCTGCCATCTACCAAATTAGGGTCATAGCTTTGTCCAACCATCGCTAACTCCACCCTTGGAGGCTGAAAGTAATCCGGCTGGACGTCTGGAAAAGGCCGGACATATTGGATCGATTCGACATCAACCGAGACGGGTCTCCAGGGGAGTAAGCGCGCACCGATTTCAAAGCCGACTGGGGTCGGTCTAGTGAATGTAGCGTTGACATTGACGATGGTAAGGTTCCTCCTGCAATTGGTAGCTATCACAGTAGGCAGCGTAACGTTTAGGGTATCCGGCGTGGCCCATAAGGTGGTGTCATCGGTCGACAAGGGCAGCGGCGTCATGTTTCTGAATGAGTGAGTGGAACCCCCCAAAGATGTTAGATCTGCTATGAACATTGAATATTCAGTTTCGGACGCTGGTAGCCCGTTCGATTGCAACCCGTGCGATGCATTCGCCATATTCAAACTGACCTCTCCAAGATACGATGGAAGCTCGGACCCAAGGGAGCCATCCTGGAATTGGCGCCCAGAGCAGCGCTCGGTCGTGCATGCCCATTTAAAGAGGATGCCTTCCCCACCGCTGGGGACGCTTATCGACAAATTGAAATCTGAAGAGGGGATGGGTTCGCATTGTATATCAACTGCGATGGCGGGAACACGGGCTTCAATTACACCGCCAGAGATGTTGTTCTTGGTATCAACGACAGCTGTCAGATTATCCAAGACAAGATTGCCAACGATGCCTGGCCTGGGATGCAGACCGAAAACGGGATTGGTTTCCCACTCAGCAAAATCACAGGCCCGCTTGATAATGGGTGTTAAATTGATGGAGAGATTGGACGTTTGTTCTAGGTTCATATTTTCCAGGTGCGTAGTCATGCTGGTATCCATCTGCACACTCACAAGGTCGACCACCTGTGAGCTTATTGGAGAGAAAAGCCCTGCTGCAACGAGCTTCATGACAGGAATGATCAAGATATACGCGGCAGCCGAGGCAAACAGTGTGGTGTTCACCCATCCAGACCCTAGCCCAGAGAGGCGTCCAAGGAGAGTTAAATCGTCGGTGAAGATGGTTTGATTGTTGGGCCTTTTCCGTAAGATATTGAAAGGTGCCTGCGCTTGCGCTGCGGCATCCACACCGGCGAAGCAATACCCAAAAAGCACGAGAATCGTCGATGTAGACAGTGTCAAAGCTACAGATGACACCTGCGTATCCACGCAGATTCCATGGTGTTTGTCCGATAGCCACAGCATGATTCCCAAGCCGATCATCACCACCACAACCGCTACCTCGAGAGCGACCCTAGATACCAAGCGCAATGGTAGGGGCCTCCACCCGCCCAAGCCGGCCTCATTGGCCAAGGAAGTGTCTGAATCCGGATGTTCAGGCGCGGGCTGATAGGCGGCTTCGCCGAGGTTCTGCCGGTTCATATCGACCAATTCCACCGGTTCCTGCTCCGCAGGACCTTGAGTCAGGTCGATTGCAACGCCGGGATGCTGTCCGGCGTTCCGTTGCCGAAGCATAAACCGTGTACTGCGCAGACTAGTAGTCATCGACTGTGTCGATGATAGGGCATGCTTTGCCATCTCCTTTTCGACTGCTGCGCCCGAGGCAGAGAGTATGACACTTCCAGCAGCCAAAGAGCCGGGATCCTGTTCCAGCACGGTTTTTGGCCGAAGTCGGAGCGCGAAGATGATGGCCAAGATGCCCAGGACAGCCAGCAAAGCTTGAAAAGTCCTTACCACCGGGGTCCTCAGTAGAATTCTCTCGTCGGTAACGACGATGTTGCCTGGCAGTTCATTCGAAGCTCTATTGCGTGCCAGGAAGCTTATGACCTCCGCCCATACCGTGCCAGCAAATTCCGTCACTTTTCCCTGAAAAATATCATGTTCGATAGGGGTATTCTCGGGATAGCCATACAGTGCCACCTGCATAAAGGGATCCCGCGCTTCCAGACCAAAGACCATGGCAGATGTTATATTGGGCATGTTGGCCACAGGTCTAGTCCCTGGGTTATACATCCCTCTTACACCGTCCAGCTGCCCCCTGCCAAAGATGTCCTGCGTTTCCGAATCCAATGGATTCCGCAAATAAATCCACAGGGCTTCTGTGCTGGTCTTGATATCTAGAGGCTGCGGCTCAGATGATACCGAAAACGCCGTAATCTCAGAATTTGTACTGTTAACAGACAAGTTGGCCCGCTGGCTGGTAAACTGCGGCGAACAGATGAGCCCTGTTATCGACGAACTATCGTAGTACAAGGTGCCATCTGGCCGTCGAAAATGAAAAAGGGAGATCGCCAAGATTCGCATGTCATGCTCTTCGTGGTTGGAGCACTGCGTGATGTTGAGCCAGGAAAAGGATCCGGCAGCATAGACGGCAGTTGTAATTTCGAGCGGCATGTTGCACCCAGCAGCTTCCAGGTCATCTGGGTTTGCGGCGAATCTAGTGCCGCCCTTGATAGGGCTGTATCGAAGCGGTTGGCAATCTAATGCTGCGGAGATAGCATTCACCTCGGCGGTGGCAGTTGCATTCGGTATACTGGGCACGGAAAACTGGTCGAAAATATAATTTCCGGTCGTCCATAGGGTGCGAGGAGTATCTCCAAGGTGCTGGGAGATTGCTCGAGCGTATGGCTCCGTCCCGGTGGAGTTCCACGGGATTGTCAAAGAGTCATTGCCCATAACCAGGGGTGAATTATCAAACCGGAAACGTGATGTCTGGATGAATGTTGCTGTTATATTCCTGGGGGCGAATAAGTCCACGTACGCGACGGCGTTGGCGAGAGGGACGAGTGCGCCGCAGATGAAAGCACACAGAAGTCCTATAAATACTGCCCAGTCTTTTCTGCGCATCGCGGAAAAAACCGCCACGATCTCCAGCGCATTAATATAGTCAAGTAGGACGGAATGGCTGCTACTGGCCCACTTGCCGCTCATGTTAGCCCATGGGGTAACCTTTTTCAGATCCGAGGCCACCCCCTTGACGATGTAGCCCAGCGCGATAATAGCCAGAGTTGGCAAATATCGGGCAGAAAATAAGATACCCTGATTGTTCGGCGATAAGACCCGCGCGATGGTGTAATGGCGCAGGATCTCAAGAGCGACGATGATTCCGAAGGAACACATGGCGAGAGAAATCAGGGCCAACGGTTTTAACATCGGCGGTACCCATTCTTTGGGACGCCTGGCGCCAGTCTTGTTGAAGATAGACGTATAACGCATGGTGGGGGTGAGGAAATGATCATAATCAAAGTTTGTACATATAACTGTCAGCTCGAAGCAGCCAGAGAGAGAGAGAGTGAGAGAGGGGTTTCAATTTATTATGAGAAGGCAGTGCAAGGCTGCACTGAGTGCAAAGGGTAAAAAGTAAGGCTGAAACACAATCTCTGCGAGTTGAAGCCAATCATGGGCTCTGAAATACTTCTACCCTTTCCAGGCATTCCTAAGGAGGCTTCGTACTAATATACAACCTTATAGATGTGAATGTCCAGCGGAGAGTGTGGGGTGTAATAATGATAAAAATAATAATGAACCTATTTGGAACACCGCAAAACAAATTACCAAAGTGGGTAGTGCAGCTGACCGCTTGCTATATTTGATTTATTCTGCCATCCCATCCATTGAAAATGAGCATCTGCTATTGGCCACTGCGGGGCGGTGTTTCACACTAGTCCCCATTAGTATCATTCATTCAGTAGGCGGTAAACAAGGGCTAATACTCATTTAGTTAGATACGACAAGACAATACAATTTTTAAGACGATAGTATTACGTATCTTCTTGGCTCTCTCTCGCAGATCTCTGTCCAAATCTTGTAGTTAGAACATATCTACAAGGCAAAGTATGTAGACGTGACCTTTGTATGCGCAGCCAGTCAAACACCTAGGCAGGGATGCGCTACTCCGGCCGGACAGCCTTGCCATGAAAAGACAGCCTTGCGACAAGATTCAGCCTTGTCAGGTGATTTGTATAACTGCCCCAAGAAAGAATCTGAAGGAAGAAAGTAACTTGGCCTACAAGAGGGCTACCTAACCTGCCACAATGTCGGTCGCTTTTGCTCAACAGGGAACGGTCGATTGGACCGCTCTCGGTCGGATGCAATTCTCAGCATCCATCGCCATTCTTTCTCGTCTCTCCTAAGAATACTAGTAATAGCTACATATAGAATCAACGCAGGTTATCTATCTGATCTATCTTATTATATACTTACCTACCACACCTCATTGTATTCAGAGCCGTCACTTCCCGAGAAGCAGGCCCGTAACAGTCCTCTTCTCCTATTCCGTCCTGTCACTGTTAGCTTCCGGGGTTAGGGTGGGAATCACATCTTCCAACCATAAGATTTTCCGGCCCAGGCGATGTTGGGATCCCAGGCGGGGGTCGCTGCTATTGGAACCTTATCGCTATAAGAACTCAACTGAGCCATCGGTCATGCTTTTTACATCCTTCCACGTGGAGGACTTCCTATATTCTCTTATCCCAAGCAATGGCCATTTTCACAAATACGCCGTCATGGCTGTTGGGCCACTGGCCGCTTCTGGTCCTTGGCATTATAGTCACCTCGGTTCTGGCAAAAAGATATCTCGCACTCCGAAACATCCCCGGACCGTTCATCGCATCACTCACACGGCTCCCGCGCGTCATCGCTGTCCTCGGTGGGCGACCGCACGAATGGGACCTGAAGTTGCATCGCAAGTACGGGCATCTCGTCCGGATGGGTCCGGACCTTGTATCCGTCGGCGACCCCGCCGCCATCAATGTGATCTACAACGCATCTGACAAGTTCCAGAAGGTAGAACATTGAATCAAATACTTCCGTCACGGGTGCTAATGCAGACTTCAGTCCCCATTTTACGTTCCGTTCATGATCTACGATGAGGAAGGCCTGCTGCCCGATCCACTAGTTCTCTCCGACAAGACGATGCATACCCGCATGAAGAAAAATGCATACAGTGCGTATTCTATGGGGTCGATGCTGCAGCTAGAACCGCTGGTGGATGCCGTTACTGCGCGGCTGTTCAAGTCCCTTGACGAGATCAGCGGGACGGCGGGCCACGCGTGTGATTTGGGCCAGTGGCTTCGCTTGTACGTGACGGATGTCATCTTCGCCGTGACATTTGGCGAGGACATGGATTTTATGCAAAAGGGAGATCCGATTGGCATGATGTCAATGCTGGAATACATTGCTGGGGATTATGTCGCGATTGTAAGACCACATCTGCCCGTAGACGCAGATGCAAGAACGGCGTTGCTAACGGTTAATCAGGTCGGCCAGATCCCCTGGTTGCATAAATTCCTCCTCGGCAACGGGCTAGTCACCAGCCTGGTCGTCGGGCGCAACAGCCCCGATGGTGCAGTGTTGGACCTGGCGCGGGCGCAGGTAGCCAGGTTCCGCGAGAAGGTGAGCGCGCAGGAGGTGAGCGGGCCCTGCACGTTCGTACAGCGACTGCTCGAGCAGCAGCAGAAAGACCCATCGTCCATCACGGACCGCGAGCTCATCACCCACGCGTTCGGAAATATCACGGCAGGGGCCGACACGACGGCCATTGCCATGCGGACGATCATATTTAACGTCGTCAAGCACCCGGACATTTACCACAGGCTGTGCCGTGAGATCCGTGATGAGGCCAAACTGAGCTTGCCGGTTTCGTACGCCGATGCGAATGCGCTTCGATACCTCGACGCTGTGATCAAGGAGGCCCTGCGCATCCACCCACCCAACGGGGTGATGTACGGCCGAACAGTGCCGGCGGAGGGCGCCACAATCTGTGGACAGTACATCCCCGGCGGTGTTGAGGTGGGCATCAGCCCGTGGGTTGTGCACTATGACCTCGAGCTATTCCCAGAGCCAGAGAAGTTTCAACCAGAGCGGTGGCTGGCTGATGACTCTAGTTTAGTGGCGCGTCGGAGGAGGGCGTTATTTGCATTTAGTGCTGGGTCGCACACGTGTCTGGGGAAGAATATTAGTTTGATGGAGATAACGAAGCTTGTGGCGTCGTTCTTGGTGCGGTATGATATTGCGTTGGACGATCCAGGTGCGACGCTGGCGTTCAAGTGTCGCTGGTTTACGCCGCAGAAGGGGTTGGTGGTAACACTGGTAGGACGAGAGAGCCAAGAGGAGGTTTTGTAGGATCGATATCTAGGAAGAATCATCTATGCATATTGAGCTATTTCGTTGATATTGTATGATTTGTAGAGGAACATGGGAGGTCGGCTCCATCCGGGATATTGAGGACTTGATATAGATCGACTAGAAGTATCAATTCTAAACATTGACATTAACGACAATCCCCATAATATGTGATATCTTACGACTGCACTCTCACCAACTGGTCAGAATCGCCTCTGGCCACCCCATCTACAGCCCCCTCCCCCTCCCCAACGCGCATAGCCTCATAATCCCCCCCAGCCGGCAATGCCAGCCCCTCCAAAGATCCCTTCTTCCCACTCCTCACGTCTGCCAACAACCTCTCCCAATGCTCCTCTGCATTCGCAAAGACATCAAACTCCGTAATCCACGGATAAAACGGAATAACCAGAGAATCCGGAAACCTCCTCACCATCTCCGGTGTCCACTCATTCTTATGATACACATTCCGAGTCAGAATCGAGGCCTGGTGAATAACATGCGAGCGGTTGAACCGCATGCGCTCAAACACCTGCAACCCCGCCGCAACATCCCCGCCACACTTCTGCAGACATATTGCTGCCGTGACGGCGTCTTCGACCGCTTGGCATGCGCCTTGCGCGGACGTAGGGAGGTGGCAGTGCGCGGCGTCGCCCATTACCGCGCAGCGTTTGGAGGATGAGAGCCAGGTTGGGATGGGGTCGCGCCAGACGAGTTTGTAGTCAATTATCCGCTCTGCAGGGGTCGCTTGGAGCACTTCATGCCAGATGGGGGGGAAATGGACGGAATGCAGGTAGGAGGATACATCGACTTTTTTGGCGGGGAAGGACCATGTTTCGGCAATGTCGGCGTCGTCGAGGTGCGTGAGGACCCAGGCGCAGTCTCTAGGAGATTGTCATTATGGAGGTTTACAGGTGGGATGGGAACGAAAGACAATGAAGGAGAAGGAAAGAACAAACCGGCCGTGGTTCCAGGTATAAATAAACCCATGCATATCGCGCCCAACCCAGAACCGAACACTATCATCACCATCCTGGATCATCTCGCCGAACGCAGGAAGCCCCCGCATCTCCTCGGTGATATTAAAGTACGCGCGAAAGATCGCATACCCGCTATTCACCCTCGACTCCGGCAGATGCAGCAGCTGCGCGCGCGCCAATGACCGCGGTCCGTCACAGGCGAGAACGACTTCTCCAAGGATCTTTTCCCCGGACTGGAGCAGCACACCACGCTCAGTATCCGTATCGAGGTACTCCGCAACCCGCTGACCAAAGCGCATGTCCACGCCGATCTCGACCGCGTACTCGTACACGATGCGGTGCATCTCCCCGCGATGTCCAGCGTACACGCAGTCCGGGTCGGTAGCCTGTGGCCAGGGGTCGCGGCGGAGGAGCTGGTTTTGAGCATTGTAGAACTCGAGATGCTTGGCGGAGTTGACGCCGGCGGCCATTAGTCTGCGGCTTATTTTTCCATCCGCCCATGACTCGAAGACCCGGCCCGCGTTGCGGACGAAGTCAAGGAGGTCGCCGTGCGAGCTGGGGCCGCTGTAGGCTTCGATCAGGATCGCGTGCATGCCGCGTAGGTGGCATTCAATGGCCGCTGTTAGGCCGCAGAAGCCGGCGCCGACGATTACGACGCGGAGGGGGTTGCGGGTTGGTTCGGCCATCTTCCGTTCTTGAGGTTGAAGGTTGTTGCGACGTAGAAAGAGTAAATTCCAGGGTGGATGCTGGATAAATAATGATGAGGAGGGGGAGGTTATCACATAAATGTTATTTATTTATTTATGGATTCAAAGATCTCAATCGTCCAATCATAAGATATTCCGGTGGATGTGATGATATTGGCTATACTATATGTCCAATCGACAGTGAATATAATGAACATGAGCGCATACAGTCTCATCTGCCCTTCTCACTCTCAGCTACTACAGAGCTGTCTACAGCGTCCATTCCAAGCCCCCGAATTGGCCGATCATTCTCAGCCAAAACCCCCCGATAGACCCTCCGCCCATACGCCCACCACGTCGCCCCCGCCATAACCAAACAACCCCCAAATATAACCGGCGAGTAATTCATATTCTCCTTCGTGACGGGCATAACAGTAGGAAAGCACAAAAAAACCACCAAATACAAACACCAACACGCCGCAACCCCATTCACCGGCAGCCCCCAACCCCCGAGCGTAAACGGCCCCGGCGTCAGCGCCGTATGCTCAAACCCATAGCGCAGCCGCAGGAAAATCGGCATCGCGTACGAAAAGATCATCACCACCGTGACGCCGGAGCTGATCCCGTAGTAGGCCGTCTCGTTGCCGATGTAGATGAGCGCTAGAGCCGAGATGCAGGTCCAGGCGAGCACGAGCGCGTTGATGGGGACTTCCTGGGTCTGGTGCACCCGCGCAAAGTAGTGAGGGAGTCCGCCTTCTCGTGCAAATGACCATATGACCCGTGAGGAAGCGGCGAGGCAGCCCGGTCCGCCGACGAAGAAGCCGAGGAAGAGGAAGAAGAATGTGATTCCGAAGGTGGTGGCTTGGTTTCCGCCAGAGACAGTGTAGACTAGCTGGACCAACGGGCTGATGCGACCGACTGGGCCGTTGAGCACGCCTTCGATGTCTGTCATGCAGAATGCTAGCGCGATTACCCAGGGAAAGGTGATTACGCCGGAGAGGGCTACGCAGCCCCAGACTGGTGCGAGTGTCATGTCTGTTAACGATGGATCGTGGAGTGAAGAGGACGGATGGGGAGAAACTCACGGACTCGGGGAAGGTCCCGGGAGGCATTCTGCATTTCCTCGGCCATGTGCGTGGCCGAGTCCCAGTTAATGAATGCGATGGCGGAGCTCATTAGACCGATGGACCAGGCCACGCCGTCGCTTTCCCACCCGCTGAGGTTGGTGAGATTGCCAAAGACATACGCAGCAGAGTTCTTGGGGTGCACCTGGACGAGCAGGTAAATGATTATGGTGACGTAGCCGGCGATGTGCAGTACGATACCGAGGAAGGTGAACCGGTGCAACCAGCGGGTACCCAGAACATTGATGCCGAGAAAGCACGTTGTCAGCGCGATGACAATCAAGCTCGTATGCCAGCGTTTATACGTGTAGTCGCGCGCGAATAGGATGATGTACGCCTGGAGCTGCATGGTGTTGGCGAAGATGCCTGCTAGCGCCGACAGTAGCCAGCTCCAGATGGTGGCCCAGCCCGCGATCCACGAGAGTAGTCGCCGGTACTGCAGGGGAGCCAGCGCTGCCACGTAGTGGTACTGTCCGCCGGCTGTCGGGACCATGCTGGCGAACTCGGCCAGCGAGAGCGCAATGCTCAGCGCCCCGATTGCGGAGGCAGCAAAGCCCCAGACCAGGCTTGAACTCCCGCCGGCTAGCAGACATTGCGCCATGGTTGAGGTGAGGGCTTCCCAGGTGACGCTGGTGCAGAAGGCGAGGAATATCAGCGACCAGACATTGAAATGGCGGCCCATGGCCTGCTCCTGGCCCAGAGCGGCCAGACGAGCTTCATCATCATTTTGGGGCTTCTCGACTTTGAGGGGTGTCTCGTTCATTGCGCAGGGGGGGGGGGGGGGGGG